>RDSH01000089.1:0-81652 GCA_009428295.1 Tilletia walkeri
TAACCCTAACCCTAACCCTAACCCTAACCCTAACCCTAACCCTAACCCTAACCCCCTAACCCTAACCCTAACCCCTAACCCTGAGGATATGGGTTGAGAGGCGTGAGGTGGATATGTGCGTGTGTGGACGGAGCGATTGAGCGAATTGAGAGGGACGGATGTAGGGAGGACCTGGCTTGACAATTGGGAGGGTTATAACGAAAAGGGATCGCAGGAGAGAGCGAGCCAAAGCAGGGCACTGCATTGGAAGCTTTGAAGAAAAAAGTGTGAGCCAAAAGGAGAGAGATTGAGCAGCTGTCAAAGTGTCAGAAGCGTGAGTAAGAATGAGAGCAAGAGAGCACGATGGGGACAGGTGAAGCGAGAAGAGGTTGCTTTGCTGTATATGGGCCGGTAGTTGGACGTTCTGAATATCGAAGATGGGTGCTGATGGTGGGAAAGCAGAGAAATCTGAATCGGTCCAACCGGTAAGAGTGAATGGTGACGAGAAGAGAAGGTGGGTGTGTGCGTTTTGGCAAAGTCCGTGGTGTGAAAGAAGCCACAACGAGGAGCGAAAACAAAAGTGTGAGGGTCGTGAAGAGGGACACATTGCTCTTTGCTCTCTGTCAAGTCAATAATCAATAACCAACACTGAATACATACTGGACACAACAGCGCTGAGTAAGTGATCTGTCACTGTGTGTGCTGACTGTGGCAACTTCTATCCAATCTCCATCTTGGTCTTTTGCCTGTCTTCTCACTTCTACTTGATGATCCGCATTTATGCTTTCAGCGAGCGGACCAAAACTCAATGAACAAGGGGGGCCTTTAAGCCCTTTTCCATTCCTTTCCCAAGGGATTGATGCTGCAGGCGTCACTTCTTAAAATACTGACAGTGGTACGTCTCGAATCGAGTCCGGCAGATCTGGGCATGGCGACTTGGGATCGCGGTGGAAGGTCAGAATGGAACTCACGCAGCACGTGCTCAAAAATTGGCTGATTCTGTTCGGAAAAAGCCGGACCTCAATCAAAAGGTGTATGGTATAAACGGTTATTTCAAACCAGCGAAAAGCGTCCTGGGGAGTAGAAACCCCAAACTTCTTTCAGAGTTCGGGGAATTACTGATTTTCCTTGAAAAATCCATAAAGTACCGAAAGAGGCCATCGAGACCCACAAGATGATCTGCTTCATTTTCTTCGTAGCAATCGATCGTTCTGATCCGGCTGTGGATGCTCATGTGCCGAGCGTACTAGATCAGCGCGTCTTTCTGGTCGCCAGGGTCGTATTACTGATTTTCCTTGAAAAATCCATAAAGTACCGAAAGAGGCCCTTCGAGACCCACAAGATGATTTGCTCCATTTTCTTGGCGATGTTCGACGCTTGCGGCCCTCAAATAGATCTCCATGTCTCGAGTGTACTAGATCAGCGCGGCTTTCAGGTCGCCAGGGTCGTATTACTGATTTTCCTTGAAAAATCCATAAAGTACCGAAAGAGGCCCTTCGAGACCCACAAGATGATTTGCTCCATTTTCTTGGCGATGTTCGACGCTTGCGGCCCTCAAATAGATCTCCATGTCTCGAGTGTACTAGATCAGCGCGGCTTTCAGGTCGCCAGGGTCGTATTACTGATTTTCCTTGAAAAATCCATAAAGTACCGAAAGAGGCCCTTCGAGACCCACAAGATGATCTGCTCCATTTTCTTTGTAGTAGTCGATCGTTCTGATCCGGCTGTGGATGCTCATGTGTCCAGCGTACTAGATCAGCGCGTCTTTCGGGTCGCCGGTGTTGTGAAAAACTGAAAATGGCCAAAAAAATAAAAAAATAAAATAAAATAAATAAATAAAAAAAAATATATATATATATATATATATATATATATATATATATATAAAAATAAAATCGCATTTTGGACTTTAAGTCATAACATTCAGTATTCAGTCATATGTCATATATTCATAAAAGTCCCAATAAAGTCACTATTTGCGCCAGAAAGTTGTATCAGACTTTTAGTATGACTTTGTGACTAAATTCTAGACTTGGACTTGACCCTTTTAACTTTTTCTGAGAGAGGAACATGGGAGAAGGGCATGGAGGAGCATGAGCAGGAGAGTTAGCTGAAGCCTGAAGGTAACTCATAGTGTGAGCAAATCAGACCAGGAAGCAATAGGAGCTAACACAGCTGCTTGAAATCCGATAAAATTGGCTTGTAGGACATTGGGTCAAAGCTACAAAGTTGTTGTGGTTGAGAATCAAGGGGTATGGAAACAGCACAAAGAAATTGTTTCAGGGCTTGTTGTTGTTGCCAAGACCAAGGGTGTCCTTGAGGGAGTCGATGACAGATCCCTGGTTCTGGTTAGAGTTGCCAGAGACGGAGTCACCGATCTTCTGGGTGGTGGACTTCTGGACTCCGGCCGAGCAGAGGATGCGAGAGAGTCGTCGAGCTTCTCCTTGCCCTGTTAGACGAAAGACTTCTGGGAGTCAGGCTCGATTTTGGAGCCGATTTGGATGGTGAGATCGCGGCGGCCGGCGTCAAACTTAGCAGAGAATATGAAGAACGGATTGGATCAGTATAGGCCGGTGCGCTGGTAAGAGCTTGTAGGCATGACTTACATGTTGAAGCTTGGTTTGTTTGGGTTGGAGGAAAAGGTGTGTATCAGTGTGAGTGAAAATGTTTTGGTGGGGAAGGGGTGTGGGAACAAAGTGAGCAAATCAGCCCGTCTTTATAGCTTTTCGGGAGGGCCCAAAAAAAATCTCTCTCAGAAAGCTTTCCAACTGTCCAGCGGTAGGAGTAGACCCGGGCACAGAGCTTGCGTGAAGCTCCACCTAAGAACAAATATTGGGTGTGATGGTTCCATGTGATTGATGTTTCACATTTTCGATGGATTGGCTGCCTGAGTAATCCAAGCCGAATGCATCGAGCAAAGCTCCCGAACAATGTCCTCCTCGATCTCCCGCTCTCCAGAATGTGATGCAGCCGATGTGGGAGGTGTCGGTGTTTCCGGAAGTCGAAGCCACTGCTCTGTGAACTGTACAGAACTACTACTCGAAGATGGCGATGGTGTTGAAGTAGTGTTTGTCGTTGCGTCTCCGTCTCCACTTGCAGAACCACCCCGTGGTCGGGCATTTCGTTGGACAAAGACGACTTCAAATTTGCGTCTATGAAGGTCATTCCCGATCACGACTTGATGTCCGTATCGTTCGAGTGCAGCCCGTGCTTTGGGGATGAGCAAAGAAGGGTCGGTCTCCAGCTGCCGAGGACACGATCGGGGATTTGTACAAGATTGTAAGCAATCCTCCTGGGACGGAGAGACACTCGATCTATGTGGACAGTCTCAGACAGACTCACCTTGAAGCTGACGATGAACCCCTCTGGTGCCCAATCTTGTACCATGGGCTTTAAGACTTTGGGAACCTGGTCCATCTCGATGAGAAGGGAGCCTTTTCCTGACTGGATTTTGTGCTCAGGCTGTAAGCAGATGGGAGTCAATGAAAGATCCCATCAGCTAATTGCAGGGGAACAACTTGGGTTCTGTATCACTCACTACCTTTGTCGAGGGAACGAAAAAGTCGCTCACGGCCGCGGCGAGGTAGTACATCCCACTCCTGCCGAGAGGCTGCATAGCCTGGCTCATCTCCCGAAGCATGAACAGGTAGTCATTGACAGTCACGAAGGACAGGCGTAGCAATGTCCCCGCACGATTCGCTCGGTGATATGCTCTGAGCACGGGTCTTAGCTCGGCCGTATGTTTAGGTTCCACAAAGATCTTCTCGTCCTCCGAGCCTGCGGAGGATAATGTTGCGTCGCCTGCGTCTCCTTCGTCAGGATCGGAGAGCAGGTCGAGGAAAGGGTTCGTTGTGTGGCTGTAATGTCTGGTAAAAGGCGAGAGACTGTGCTGGCGGTGCATGAAGATGACCGCGTAACCTGAGGAGAGGAAGTATTCGGCGGATGTCGCTCCTCGCGTTCCTGCGGAGAAGTTGTCGAGGAAGCGCACGCTGCCAAACGAGAATGTAGAGGATTTCTTAGCAAGGTGCGTGCTGCGCACACGAACATAGTGATGATCTCACACATTCTGCTCCAGTGGAACCGTGGTGCCGCCGCTCTGTGTTGCGCAAAGGACAGGAGCACTGCCAGTTCAGCATGCGCCTTCAGAAGCATTACATTCCCTCAGCAGAGTCAAGACTCACGGTGACAAGGACGACGCTCCTGCCTTCGCTTTTGTGCCGCTGGACAAACTCGGTGGCCTGAGCACGGATCTGGTCGAGATTTGACGGCGCGCGCTGCGTCTCGAAGAATTCTTGGGCGGAAAATGTTGATGGCATTGAGGTATGAAGAAAGCGCCAGCGCGAGAGACGTGAGTTGGGTTGCTGAGATTGAGTCCGGGGGACGAGAATGACGGTGAAGATGGTCGAGCTGGTGAAGGTCGTGCGCGAATATGTAGGCAGTCAGTTCGTTGGGAGGACCGCCGAGCTTTCCCGACGGATCCGGTACTCGGCCGTAAGATTGAAAATGGGCTTCTTTTCGATCCAAAAGCAGCTTTTCACGTTCCACACATAAAAAGGAAAGAAACTTTTCTTCATCCTCACTCTCGACCACATCCATCCCTTCGCCCAGATGCGCATGCATCAACTGGTAACTCGGTGCTTCGAAGCATGTTCCGGTAGCAGGTCGGACAAAACACAAGGAGGGAAAGAGCAGAAGTTGGAAGATCCAAGAGGAAGGTTTTTCGCTTTCACTCTCTTCTCGAGCATGCCGATTAAGCCGGGCGGACGTCGACACCTTTGCCTGGGGGGAGCAATCTCTCTGGAGCATGACGGCAGGGATTAGGAGTACTCTGTTCTGCAGTTGCTCCTGTCCCTCTCATCGCTGACTTTGTGCTGCTGACAGTCCAACCTTGTTTCTATCGGTATCTATCTTTCCTTCGATCATTCATCTTCAAACAACACATATGCGGCGTTCGGTACAAGAGGAAGTGGTGTACAATTGCTCAGCGGGCCGTGGCCTGAGGCTTTGAGGACGGTGCCAGGTCTCCGTGCGAACAGGCACGATTGGGATTTGGGCCGTTCTCTCTAGTCATGAAAAGTCTATGTTGGAAAAAGGGTGGAAGAAAAAGAAGAAGGAAAAGGCAAGGAGGAGAGAAGGTCGTGAAGGTGCCAGCCAGAGCTTCTACATCACGTCTCGGAGCTGCGTTTTGGGAATGGCGGCATCGAACGGCTTGCGCGCGCGTCGGATGTGGCCGGTAGCGTGCTCGAATGCGTACGCGTATGCGAGAAGCTTTTCTTCTGCCCAGTGCTCTGCGACGAAACAGAGTCCGGCAGGCGCGTGTGGGAAAGGCCTATTCGGAAGTCAGGTGTGGAAACGCTGTCAGTCCGAAGCTATGCACATTAGTCGCGCAGAATGTTCAGCACATACCATGGCGGAAAGACACCTTCCTGACTGGTCGTGTTCTCAGCCATGAATCCCTATAGCAAAGGAGATGAAGACGGATGAGCTATAGCTTGCACGAGGTCAGTCACAACCACAACTCACCATTGGCACGGAGACAGCCGGGTGCCTTCCTACGGCTGCCAGACTGAGAAAGAACGTATCCGTTGGCGCGACCAAGGCCTGAACGCGATGCTCCTTCAGCGCCGCGTCAATCCCGCTCGAGAGCATCCTCGTCGTCCGTAAGCCACTCTCATACGTCTCGTTCAACATAACCCCGACCTGGCCTGGAGCCCACATCCGAGTCTGTAGCGCCGCTTCTTGATGGCCCAGATCGACCCGGCCTTCCTTGGTCCGATTACCACGTTCGAGTGTTGGGTTACTAACAGCCTCGAAGTAAACCAGTCCAGCCATGTCGAAGACTGCACTTGGGATGTGCTCCAGCTCGGACAGGTACGCATTCAGGCCGGCCTTGAACTCCGTACTGGTCACTACACGTTCCGCGTCGTCAGCCAGCTTGAACCAGTCCGTCGTGGTGGGTATGACCGCGTCGACTATCACGGCTCCGGCGTCGCGAAGGGTTTGGACCGCAGTCTGGTACAGCGGTAATATCGCAGGGTCGAACTCGCCCAGCGTCGCGTTGAGGTACTCGTCCGCCAGTACACCAATCCGCACACCTTGTAGCGCGCGAATCCCACCTCTGCGTTGAATAGCATGGACATAGTCGACTCCCCGGCGCGCATGCCTCGGTCGATGTCGGGTAGCTTCGTCCCGACCGTCATATCCGCCCAAGGTAGCCACATCCGTCAACACACGCGCCGCATCAGCAACAGTCTGAACGATCGGCCCCGCTGAATCCTGAGTAGTCGAAACCGGGATCGCCCCTGCGCGACTGACCAATCCGACCGTAGGTTTGAAGCCGACAAGAGCATTAGAAGAGGCCGGGCAGACGATACTTCCGTCCGTCTCGGTTCCAAGGGTCGCACCCGCCAGTCCGATGGAAGCAGCCACTGCACTGCCCGAGCTAGACCCGCACGTGTTACCGCCAGGGTAGTAAGCACTTGTCGTATATCCGCCTCGCGGACTCCAGCCCTGGGCGTCCAAGAAGCCATGGAATTGGGCCCACACCGACATGTTCGTCTTGCCCAGTACGATGGCTCCGCCGCGATCGACAGCATCCGTTATTATGCGAGCATTTCGAGGCGAGATTGCTCCGAGAAGGGCATACGAACCCGCAGTCGTGTTCAAGAGCATACTGGCATTGGTAGCGAAGTTGTCCTGCAGAATGGTTGTAAGGGAATCGTTCAGCCAGTCTGCCTGTCAGGCCCCGTTGCCTCACAGTATTTGCAAGCTCACCTTGACCAGAATCGGAATGCCGTGAAGGTACCCACGCTTGCGGCCGCTCTTGCGTTCGTCGTCTCGACGGGCTGCCTCCGCGAGCAAATACTCGCGAGGCGCGGTTTCGATGACTGCATTGAGAGCAGGACCTTGACGATTCACCTCTTCAATCCGAGCAAGATAAGCCTGTCGAGCGAAAAACAGCAATCAGTACATCTCTATCATCTCAGCAATTGAGAACTCACTCTATAATGTACTCACTTTGACGAGGTGGACGCTGGTGAAGTGTCCCTGGTCTAGACCTCTTTGGAGCTGATCGATCGTAGCTGTAAGCAGATCCGGCAGATGGTCTTGATCGTCGTCGGTCCGTTGTTCTTCTGGCAGCCGCCAGAAAGTACGGCTATGAGTCTTGCCCAGGGTGGAATGGCATCCGATTCCACTCCCGGTCCAGCGAGAAGTGGGACGTGCAAGGTTTTGCAGGTGTAGACTGGACGGTCCGAATAGCTGGCTCCGGACGAGAGCGATCGGCGTAAACGAAGACAGGAAGATGGCGAGAGGCGTGCTGAGGGAGCAGAGCGTGTCGGACAGCAGAGCTGGCTGCACCTCAGCAGGCAGGAAGTCTACCAGGAAAAGGACGAGGGAAAACGTGAGGAAGAAGAGTGCAACAGCTACGGCGGCGAGAAAGTGCAGTCGCGAACTTCTGATGGCACAGCGTGAGGGTGAGGCAGTATCACCAGCCTCAACCTTGCTGTCCATGATGGATGCGATCTGTTCCTTCATTGTTTACTGGGAAGCAGCGCTCGTCGTCCTCCTCTACTGCGACCCTCTCTCAAAACGTGCACCATGCTCATCGAGGAAGTTTTGGAAAGTTTCGTTCATGCAGCCTTTGATGAGGTCCGTGCCCTCCACAGGAGGCACGCAAGAAACACAGTACACGGCTCGAGTCAAGAGACAGCAGGCAGACAAAAGGTATGTCGAGCTCATGAGTACATTGCATCGACATCAACTGACTGAGGCCCTCGATATCCTTGACAGACCCAAAATGCCTCTCTACTCTCCTTCCGACTGGCACCAATCCTTCCCTTCTCCACCTTGACCCGCTCGAATGCTCGCTCCAGCACCGTACGTCGAAACTGGTCCGCCGCGGGACTTCCAAAGAATTTGCATACGAAAGTCGTAGCCTTCAGCGGAGCTGGTTTGTGTGAATCAGGCCGGCGGAGGTTGCGGGCGGCGAAGAGTAGGGCGGAGCGGCAGAGTTCGAGGGAGGCTTCGGTATCTGAGATTGGGTTGCCTGTCGTGGGCGCCATCATGTCGGAAAGGACCACGTCGACGAGTCCACTGCCGCCCTGTAGCAGTTCTGATAGTTCCCCTGTCTCATCCATATCGGTGGAAGGCGGTTGTTGGAGATCCTGCGTGGAGTCACCCTCTGACCCGATGATGGCGTGTTCCAGATCTGCTTGTACCTGCGCGTCCAAAAAGTCACCCTGGATGACCGTCGCACCCTCGATAGGATTCATCGACAGGATGTCGAGAGCAAAGACATGAGCTCGGCGAGACCTGGCAGAATGACTTCGTTCAACGGCGACCTGCGTCCATCCACCCGGCGCAGCCCCAAGATCGACGATGATGCGCGGCGAAGTCAGTCGGGAAGAGGAAGATCCGCCGCGGAGGAAGCCGTGGAGGTCGTCGAGTTGGATCAGCTTGTATGCGGCTCTTGAGGCATATATGGTTGGAACTGATGATCGTGTCTCGTCTTCTCCTTGCTTTCCAGCTAGAGGCTGTCGCCGGAGCTTGACATACTGATCGCCAGGCAGGATCGTACACTCAAATGTCAGCACGGCGTTCCTGTCACAAAGAACGACTGGGCAACACTAAAAGCTCACAGGATCACGCTGTTGTCTCGCAATATCTGTAGAGTGATATGAAGCCATCGCACTGTTCAAACCATACGCTCTTTCAGCTTCAAGAGGTTCACTGGCCATCACTCACATCGTGAAGATGAACCTCCGGACGAGGCCGACTTTAATGTGAGTGCGGAGCTGATGCTCCTCCGACATAGCCAGCATGACATATTTTGACCATACTGCCCTTTGAGCGTGCTGAATCTCGCTCTGCCTGCGAGAACGGTGACTGCAAGCATTCGCATTGTCTTGAGGATCCAACCTCTTCGAGCTTCAAGCAGGTGGGCGGGTGGTGGTGAATGCTTTGGTGTGCGACGGATAAACTTTCCCTTTGTTCCGGAGCTGTGGCGTTGGGCGTTTCCCGACTGTGGCGTTCGGAAGTCGGATAATCGGAAATGCCGAACACCGGAAAGTGAGGTCCAATGACATCACCGATCTTGATCGTCCCCATTCGCCGCCGTCCATGCAGCGCTTTGTTCGCCCCTCTTCCTGACGACGTGACGCTGTTGTGCTCTGCGAAAGGTGGTCATGTGGTCGACCGGATTCAAACTCGCCCGCCTGACTGCCCCTCGCGCCGCAGCCACAAACGAAGAAGATCCGCGTTCCTCAAACGGATTGGATTTTCTCTTCCTTCATATTGATCGACAGAGTGAGGCGTGAGGCTTTGGAGCGAGGCTGTGCGGGAATGCGAATGGGATCACCGATCACACCACACTTTCGAGCGTGAGGCCAGACCTTCAGCCACACTGACCGTTACATTGGCCGTTAAGGATGCATGCTGGGTGGCTAAGTGAGTGACACGGTGACGAAGTTATGAACCGGTTTCCCTTGTTCTTCAGCTGAGAATGTATTGGTATCGCTCCCAGCGCATGACGCACAAACCAGTGTCAGTAATCCTGCATCACCTCCCAACACGTCCGTTGCGCTGAACGCTTTGCGCTGAGCGCGGTTGGGGTGAGAGGGAGCAGATTCTCGACACCGCGGCCCTGCAATGAAGACGGATGGGGGGGAGAAAGACGCGTGAAGCAGAAGAAAGGGAAGATGGACCCTGAATCGCGCACGGCCCACCCCCGCGTTCCTCCAGCCAAAAAGTGAGCTGTAATCTGAGAGCCACGACATAGCGCATCATCATGAAAGCCTCATTCGCCTCATCGCATCTTCGAGCTTCGACGAGAGACAATAATGTGTAAATGTCTGGCGTCATCCAATAATCCCACACCTGCTTCCACTTGCTTCCATGGACGAATTGTGTGTGTGGCGGGGTCCGCAAGGGTGCACGCGCGGAGCTGCCACGGGGGCGGGGCAGGCGGACAGCGGGCAGGCAGCAGGGTCTTGGAAAAGCTTGTATCGGAATAATGACGCGCTGGGGGACGAGCTACGAGCATGACGCAGACAGATGAGCATCAGGTACCGGGACCAACATCACACTCCGCTCAGCATCTTCCACGTCTGGCAGCAGCAGTGCTGCTGCTCCACGCTCCAAAGCTTCTCTCCCAAGGCTCTCAGCGGGTGTCACAACAGGGTTCAGACGCCAGGCTGGGCAGACGATCAGGATGTCATCATTCATCGATCACCAGCTGCGCACCGTCATCGATACTCCCGTCACCGTTGCAGAAGCTCCACGCAAGCTCTGCTCTAGTGCCCGGATCTGCTCCTACAGTTGGACGACGGGAAGGTTTCTGAGAGCGTTTGGGGCCTCCCGAAAAGGTATAAAGACAGGCTGCTTTGCTCACTTCTCTTCCCTTCCTTCTTCCTCACCAACACATCTTCACACACACTCATACAAACCTTTCACACCAACCACCCACCCAACCAAACCAACTTTCAACATGTGAGCCTCTTCTTCCACCTCTCCCACACATCGCCTCTGCCTTTACTGATCATCTTCCCTTTTTCTTCTTCTCCCCCCAGGTCTGACGCCGGCCGCCGCGACCTTACCAGCCAGATCGGCTCCAACGTCAAGCCTGACTCCCAGAAGTCTTTCGTTGAGCAGGGCAAGGAGAAGCTCGACTCCCTCGCATCCTCCGCTCAGCCCGAGTCCCAGAAGTCCACCACCCAGAAGATCGGTGACTCCGTCTCTGGCAACTCCAACCAGAATCAGGGCTCCGTCATCGACTCCGTCAAGGACACCCTCGGTCTCGGCAACAACAACAAGCCCTGAACACTTTCTTCGGCTTCGCATACCCTCTCAACCACAATACCTTTGTAGCTTTGACCCAATGTTCCCCCACAACAAACCAACTTCACCGCAATTCCAGCAGCTGTGTTAGCTCCTACTACTTCCTCGTTTGATTTCAGTGCCTCTTCCAGTGCTGAGCATTTTAATCGCTGCTTCACCTCTAGCTGACTATCCTTCTCACCTTCCACCACCAGCTAACAACCTCCTTCTCCTGCTCATCTTCGACAGCTCACGCTCCTCCCCACCACCAGCTAACACCTTCCCCTTGCCTATCCTCTAGCTAATCCAACCAACAATTTCCTTCCCCTGCTCATCTTCATCAGCTCCCGCTGTTCTTCCATGTTCATTCACAACTCCACCGTTGCGCGCGAGCACGGGAGCGCTGCCGCCGACGCGTCTCATTCGCTCTTTGCATCAAGAGCACTTTCCTGGAGGCCCGCGCGATGGGAACAGAAGTGATGGCTAGCGAGATGATGAAGAAGCGTTTGCAATGAGGAACGAGCGATGAGTATAAACATTGATACGAACAGCCAAGAGAATTGCAGATGACCCCGCCCAGGCCCAGAAATAGTCTTCCCTTCCTTCCCTCTCTTTCCCTCCCTTCCCCTTCTCCAATCCCCGCCCTTCCCTTTCTCTCCCTACTCATACGAGCTCCAAGACCTGGTCGACCGTCATCTTGAGCGTCTCGAACCCGTGCCAGGTCGCAATCGTACCCAACGCTCGAATCTTGTGGACCGCCTCGCGTCGCGTCGTAACAAGGCCCCAACCTCCCGAGCACGAGCATCGTTCGCCCATGTTGTCCGCCCGGATCATTCCACAGCGCATGCACCGCAGGTCCTGCAGAGCAAACGAGCTCAAATAGCCATTGAGAACGTCGATCAGACGCGTCTCAATCGCCGCCCGATCATAGGGGAAGTCGCACTTGCTGCATCGCCACTCCGTGTTGCCATTCAGGAGATCGGCATCCCGGCAGAGATCCATCGAGCGATCGTCGTTGCAGAACTCGCAGATGACCAGGCCGAGCTTGAACGGTTCACAAGGGTTCCGCCACTCTGCCTCAGACGCAAATTCCCGGACGCCGATCAGATCGAGCAGGTTCCGCTTGCAGATCTGCACCTCGCTCGCCAGGGCACCGCCACCCAGACTCAAGACCGCGCAGACATTCTTGATGAATTCGAGCGTCGGACTCCGTAACTTCAGGTGGGAACCAGGAAGCTGAGGGAACGACCACGACGCGAGGGACTCTGGGTCTGACTCGAAGAATGGCCGAGCGATCTCGTACTCCTCCTGGATGTCGGATACCGTCTTGAGTAACTTCCGGGTCATCGTGTGGTTGATGAGATCCCGGGCGAACTGTTCCTCCTTCGACTTGACAGGCTCCAAGGCGTCTGCAAGCCCATTCTCCACCTCGCCCAGGCCAGTGGCAGCCGCTTCGGTCGCCTGCTCCTGCATAACACGCAGAGGCATACGGTCGAACAGGTCCGTTGCCTTGCGTTTGTTCTCGTGCAGCTGATAGATGTAGCTGCCGATGATGGAGCTGAATTTAGGCTGAAGGGTAGGAGGCAGGAAGATCTGGATGTTCCAGTTCATCTCGATGTCGAACCGCTCACTCAGCTCCAGCTGATCCGGGTCCGCAGAGATGACGCCTCCAAAGTTCGCCACATCGAGCCAGAGCAGGTACTCCCAGTAGTGAACAATGTCGAGCGTGAGATGCTTGAAGAGTTCGCGCGACGTGACTGCACTCATCAAGTAGCGACCGTACGCAGCCGCACTCCCTGCAGTAGGCTTGTTCGTAAGCAGGAAGATTCGGTTGAAGCTCGCATACACGATGCTCGTCCCCAACCTCTTGAATTCTGCCAGGATTTGCAGAAGCACCTTGCGCATGAGTCCGTGAAGGAAGCGCTGCAAGGCTGGCTCGAAAAGGGCCGAGGCGGCATTGGAGACCCATCGCCAGAAGTTGTCGGCCAACAGTGCCGAGAACGACTGTTTCCCTCGTACCTTTTCGCCGTACCAAGCTCGTACCATGGACTTCACAGTCATGAACAGCTGCGATGTCAATACCGAGTCGCCAAGAGAAACCGACGTGTTCACCGTTCCCTTGCTGTAATCGTCCAGGGTATGCGAAGCGGCATCAAAGGCCATTGATCCCGTGCCACTGCCCTCCAGTTCATTGACCACCCCAGACTGCAGAACCGCGTTAAGAGCGAGATCGCCGAGGCTGACTTCAAAGGTCACATTGGAATAGCAGCCTGGGTGAGATACTTCCAAGGTCTCCTGCCCGTCCCATCGTTGTTGCGAGACCGAGTCTTCTTCCCGCCCGCCCAAATCTGGAGCAGGCGTACGGCTCCACCACAGAACCATGTCGTGCTTCTGCAGCCGACGAGCAAAGTCGAGGTCGGCACCAAACAGTGCAAAGTCTCGCTCCAGGTTGCAGACGGGCACATCGAGGTGCTCCGCGAGGTCGAACCAGCGTTCGAGCCAGACACTCGTCCGGAAATAGCAGTTGAACATCCGGCGAACGCTGTACAGCTGCCAGTTTAGCGCCGGTAAGTCGTCTTCAGCACGAGCGGCGTGAATGGAGAGCATCGGGAACTCTTGGACGGCGTTTCCAATGTTCTGCTCGTAGTAGGACTGTGGCTTAGACGTGCAGATGGCGAGCATGGACGCAGTTTGGCGTACGGTCCGGAGCGCAGTCAGGTCCTTGGCCAGGGCTTTGAATGCCCGCGTGGCTGAGGTGTGTACCTTGAAGGTGATCTGCAAAGAATCTTGGTACTCGAAGACACCTTCTCCGTCAACAATCTTGCCCTTCTCGCGCATGTTGGCAATGCGGTCCGCGTACATGTTCTCCAAGTTCGGTACCTGCCTGAGCTCAGAAACGTCGACAACGTGTATTCTCGCCTCGCCCTCAGGACCAAAGAGACCGAAGAGGTGTCGACCATCTCTGTTGGCGTGGTAGAGGTAGAAGTACCGAATGTTGGCGCCCTGGTTCATGTATCGACGCTTGCTCATAGCACTGAGAGGGGACTTCTGCAGTGAGTGGAGTGGGAACCCAGTGTCGAGTGCCTGCCCGAGCTTAATGGGTTGAGCAGGGTCTATGGCGCATGATGACCCAAGCTTGACCAGAGCTCGCACATCGAGTGGAACCTGCATCTCGTAGACGCCCTCGATGTTCGGGTTGTTCACGATGGCCGAGAAGTGGACTTCATCCTCCAGATACTGGTCCTCCGACACCGTGACGCGATAGAGATGGCGGCACGTCGCACCTCGAGGCAATGTCTTGACAACGCTTTCAACCTGATATCCCTCCTTGAAGAGACCCGGTTGCGGCTGTGACTTGAAATTGATGTAGAACTCGCGCGGAACCAGCAGACGGAGGTTTTGCAGCTGATCATCAATCATTACCCAGAAGCGGAATTCGCCCGGCCGAGACCCTGGTGTAATTTGAACGATGTCCCATCTTGCATTCACCATGCTCGCCGTTCGTCGACTGATCATGGTGGCCATACGGCCCTTGCCGACCTTTTGCATTGGACCACCGAGCTGTCGGAGCTCCTCCTGTCGATCAGCGATTCGCTTCCTCCACCGTTTCTTGACAACTGCAACCCAGCCCGAGTACTCTTGCAGTGGTGGCGGCGTCTGGTTCAGCTCAGCTTCCTCAGCTAACCGAACTGCTTCAGCCTCTGCACGCTTTTTCTCCGCTCGCGCTTCCCGCTCAGCAGTGAGTCTCGCCTCCGTCGCTTCTTGCGTCTCGCCAACAATGCCATTTTCCAACTGCTTAGCCCGTTGTTGTGCAAAGAGGTCGGTAATGTTGCGTTGTTTGAACTTGTCCTCCTTTTGCGTGATGCGCTTGAACAGCCACTCGGGATGTCGGACTCGGGGTACCGGGTTGGGAACCTTCTGCATCGCAGCCGGGATGGTGATGAGCTTCTGGATGACGCCGGCAAATCGCTCGATGTAGTAATTCCAGTCGAGGATACTCCGCAGATCGAAGTCTGTCAGACTTTGGTCCTTGAGGAAGCGGCGCAGATAATGGTGCTTCACGCTCTCCTCGGCAGAGAACAGAGCGACTGGTACAGCACGCTCTGTGACCGGAGCACCGTGTGGCTTCGCCGAGATGATGAATTTACACGCCAAGCCCTTGTCCTTGACCATTTGCGCTCCCAAGACTTCTGCCAGTCGCTTCGCCGTCGTGATCGCAGTCGACTTCTGTGAACCGTACTCGAGCAGTGTCTTGCTCATGCTCTTATTCTCAGCGATGAGATCAATGAGCTCCGCGTCGTGCAATGTCGACCCCTTGGAGTAGAGCACATCCAGCCACTGGTCGGCGACCTTCGCCACGGCAGCGTAACATTCGACCAGCGTCTCGCCTAACAGGAACTTGGAGAAAATCTGCTTCTGGAAATCCTTGATGAGTTGCAGTTCTCCTCGTCGCTTGACTTCGAATCCTTTCAGCTCTGCCAAGGAGCCGTCCGGATTAAAGACAGCGTATCGCTTTTTGAGAAGCTTGTCCTCTTCCTTACTGGACGGTAGGATCATGGCGCGATATGGCCCATCGAGCTCGAAAAAGATGGAGTTCTCGCTGTGCACCTTGTACTCGCCCGTTTCCTTGTTGACTAAATCGTGGTACTGGTGGTTGGTGAAGCGCTCGTGCACAAGGTGGTTCAGCATCGTGCAGGGGTACGAAATGCCGAACTTCTTCCCGCTCTTGGTCTCAAACTTGAAGTCCTCAGGGAAAGCACCTGGCAACATGCACCAGATTCCGTCCGTGTCGAGCTCGAGCGGCCGACCAATCTTGTCGACGAGTTCCTTCGCCATCTGGATGATAGATGCTCCCGTCAAGCAGGTAATACCGGCCATCTCCATGGAGTACCATCGTGCACCCTTCCGCATCACGTAGCCGTAGAAACTGTTCAAGATACACTTGTGGGCCAGTTGAAGCGAGTCGTAGACTACGATCATCTTCTTGGCTTCCATGACGTCGGCCAACGATCCGTCGGAGCCTGACGCCTGTTCGAGGTTCTTCTTCCACGTCTTGTGGAGACCTTTGTATTCGTACCGTCGATCTCGGAAGTCGCGCACAGTGTCGATGTAGAATGGGTTCTCCCTCTGACACACGATTGCTTCTCGAACCACCGTCTTCGTCTCGTGTGTCTTCTTGTAGACCTTCCGACTGTAATCGCCCACACGCTTGTGAATCAACACAGTTTGCTCTGCTTGACTGAGCTCATGGAAGCTCCGTCGAGGTCCTTCAGGGAATCTTGGTGGGAAAGTCTCGGACGCTAATGCGTGCTTGATCATGTTGAGTTCGTCGCGCTTGGCGGGGAAGAAGTCGCCTCGCCAGGCCCAGTCCATACGACGGTCGCACTGCATCCCGGGTCGGTTGTAGTCGCATGTGGCGCACGTAGCCTCCGTCACCATGGAGTCCGGCTGCAGCCGGTTGGACAGCATGATATTTGGGTACATCGCAGCAACGTCCAGATGGTAGATCAGAGGGTTGTCTTGCCGAAGCGGGTTGTCACGCAGTGTTTCAAGGGCGGTCTGGATCTGGCACTTGACATCGTCGTAATTTGTGACATCCTCGAGGGATAAGTTGCCTTCCTCAGTGATGCTGAACTTGAGCGCGGAGTCAAGGTCATCGATGAGCTGGAAATCGAAGGAGGCGTCAGCACATCCTCGTTCAAAATCCTGGTGGAGAAGTCGAAAGTCAAGGGTCTCACCTGTTGTACAGCTTTCGGCTCGAGCTTGAAGTGTGTTGGAATGTCGCTTCTGAAGACTCCTGCCTCGAGCGCTTCTACGTGTCCACCGACATAGGTCTCCGACTCTAGCAGGTGTCCCTCGTACGTGTTCCCAACAGGGTCGACATGTCTGTTCGGCATCACGATTCCTGCTTGATACGCTTGCACCTACGTAGGTAACTGGATTCAGCACTTGGGCCACGAAGATCGGACCTCTTCGACAGAACTCACCATCAATAGTGTCTCGCAAAGGGTCCCCGTTCCTTTGCGCAGCACCTCGTCGGGATTGAGGGGAATGATGTTGCACAGAGAGAAGACGAAAGGGTGCACGTATTTCATGTAAAGGTAGTACGTCGCCACGGCATCGGAAACCGAGTACTGGGCCAATATTTGGGGTTGCTCGATCGCATATCTGAGCCACAGAAGTAATATTAGCACTCGCAGAAGCTGCAGGACTTTAGATATCATTGACTCACGGTGTCATCAGCTCTGGATCGAGCTCCATCGGGTCATAGCCCAGTTTTGCAACAGTGACGGCCTTCAGGCCTTGACTGCCTTGTGGCAGGTATGAATCACGCTTCACCCATCTAGAGAGAGGAAGGATGAGAATGATCAGACTGAAGCCATTGTCGCAACGTCGTGGTGAATTCACTCACCTGAAACAGTCCATGTGAGCAGCCTGGGTGCTCTTGAATTCGCCTTCATTGTCCTTGCTGAACCCGATCTCGTTGAGCATGCTGATTCCATGCAGCTGTGCTCGGGTCTCTACGAAGGGAAAGTCGAAGGAGTCACCGTTGTAAGTCGCGATGACCGTGGGCTTGGCATCTTGGATGTGCGAGAAGAATCTTCTGATCAGGGATGGCTGTAGATCGATTGACATCGCGTGTCAAAATCCCACCAGCGAAGGTATAGTACTAAGAGAACCCATGAAAGAACTTACCTCATCTGCCTCATTGAAGACTGTAAAGGGACCCTCGTACTCGTCCCTTGGATTGTACTCAAAGTCATCGATATCCTCGCTGACAATTTCCCTGTTCACGATGAGGAACCCCTGGCCATCGATCATGTACGAAATCATCATGATGATGTCCTGCTCGGCATCAGGGAACTTTAATGGTGCCTTTGTCGTCTCGATATCGAAGGCAAGTACGACCGGTTCCGCACGCTTGACGCGCTCCGGGACAAGTACGAGGGAGGGGTGGGCGAGAGAATTGGTCGCGGAGGGCAGCTCCACTCGATACCACAGTCCTACACGTATATCTGTACCAAGGAAGGACAAAGCCAAAGATGAGTGACCGCAACTCCCAATCGATATGCAGGGAGCACAAAAGGGAACTCACTCATATCAATAGCCACGCGCAAGTAATATGGGACATCGTACTCGCGAATGTCGATGATGCAGCGCTCAGGGTCAGCACCCAGGCGCTTTGCGCGATCACGCGCTGCGACTTTCGAGCTTTCCGCAGTGGACCCTCCGTCCGCTCTAGATTCACCGCCAAAGACGTATTCGTCTTCGTCCATGCCAATGTCGACGGCGGCCGCTCCGGACCCGTTGGCGGCGGATAGAACGTCGGCATAGGTATCGACTGCGTCCAATCGCTTCCCTCCTTCTTGAGCAAGAGGCAGGATCTCCCTCCGCACCGTGAGGAGATCGTGTACGTTATGGAAGTTGAGGCGTATGTACGTCCGAGTGTAGCCTAGCAAGTGGTTGGGCATGCTGAGATCCGTCTTCCGTACACGTTCGACTGTGGCCAGTGCGTTTATCGTCTCAGCCCCGTACTTTCTTCTCAGCCATTCCTCGACGAAGGTCTCGGTTCCTGGCCGGCAGCCTATCAAGAAGTATGGCTGGAAAGGAAGAGTGACTTTGAAGGAGGAGCCGATGTCGTCGATGAAGTAGAAGTCGACCGCACTCTTGCCAGTGGGGTGTCCACCGTCCTCATCACGAAGCAGTGTTGGGTGCATATTCACCAACCAGGCCTCTTGCGTGGCACCATGCTCGAGTCGTTCGAAGCCGAGGGAAACATCGATGGTGTCTCGCGTGTGAACATCCTGGAAGCGTTCCTCAAGCGCGGTGCCATCGTCGGCGCGCGACATGTTCGCTCCTGCGGAACGGACCGCATTCTTGGTATTGCTGTCCCGCGCGGAAGATCCTGCCTGATAAGAGCTGGCGCCAGTGTGTCCTCCGCGTCGGCGAAAGCTGCCTCTGCCGCTGCTGTTGCCGCCCCTCCCGCGTCCGGGGCCGGACGATGTGAGTCCGAATGTTCGCGGCGCAGGCATGATGCGCTAGGGTAGAGCCTGCTGAACAGCTATGTTTCCTGCCTCTCAGGTGCTGCTGCTGCTGCTGCTGCTGCTGCTGCTGCTGTTGGTGATAGAGCTTGACTTTGGGCTCGTTCTGGCGCGTTGGGTGGTTGTAGTCGTGCAGTCGGATCGTGGTGTTGCTCTGCTTCGTCCTCTCCCTGCCGCCGCCGCCGCAACTTTCTCGGCGCGTCCGACACGACGCGATTTCGTTGACGCGCTCGCGTCTTGTCCAACACCGCGTCTCGGAAATTCACGGCCCGACCGTTCCGAAACCGACCACCTTGGGAAAAATCCAAGAAAGGGCCTTTCGCCGCGACACCTCCTGCGCGGGGATGGGCCTCTCGCCGACCTCGATGGCATTGAGTGGGACGGGCGGTGCGACGCGAACTCCGCAGCGCAGAGATATGAGAGAAGTGGCCGGCTATTCGCGTCTGTCTCAGATAAGAGAACGAGAGAAAGAAGGGATCCAATGCTGCTAACGTGTACAAGAAGGCACAGGATACTCACCCGCTGACTCTCTTCCCTTTCCCCCCTTCTCATCTTTTCTCATCCCTTCCCATCCCTTCTCTGCTCTTACCTACCCATCACCCCTTTCCTGCTTTATTTGTGTAGTAAAGGATGACTTCAACCCTACTCAAAACCACCAACAAACTAGCCATTGGCAGGGCCTTCCGTCCCCAGCCTCTTATCGGTCCCACCCGTCATCTGGCCAGTGCTACGAATGCGATCCCGACCGGCAAGCATGAGGCCCAAGAACCTTACTTGCTCGAGGACTTGCCCTCCTACAAGTCTGGAGACAAGGCAGCTATCAATGCCTTGCCTCCCTTCGTCATCAGGTGAGCAGCATCCATCCCATTTACACGGATACAGAAGTGACTCGGACAGCTGACATGAGCCTCCCCCCTTCATGGTTTTGAATCTAGTCGCGGACGTGGCTTTCTGCCCCGCTTCGACCCTATGTCCGAGCTCCCCGATCGCTTCAGCACCCTCGAATCGCTCCTTCAGCGCATGACCATCCACCAACCCGACGGCAGCTCCGGTCTTCTCGCAACCGGCGACTTGGGTCCCGCCGTCCTCGACGAGCTCACCCTCTCCGAGAAGGCCTCAGCTTTTGCCGTCCAGGCCGCCAAGGATCCCAATGCGGATGCGAAGCTGCTCAATGCTCTTTTTAGGGACTACTGCTTCCTTACTTCGGCTTATCTGCTCGAGCCGACGGATCAGGCTTTCCGTGCCACGGGCAAGTATGGACCCGGTCGCGGTGTCCTTCCCGCTCAGCTCGCTGTTCCTCTCTGTGCCCTTGCTGAGAGGCTCGGTCATGCTCCTTACATGGTGAGTCTCTCGGTCACTCTCAATCGGTATGGTGTTCAATACTGATGAACCTTCACCATGCAGGAGTACGCATCCAGCTACGCCCTCTCCAACTTCCGTCTCAAGTCGGACAGCTTCCAGAGCCCCGCCGGCAAGTACCACTTCGACAACCTCGAGCTCGTCCGAGCCTTCGAGGATGCCCAATCCAGCGAGAAAGGATTCATCGGTGTCCACATCCACATGCTCGGCCACTCCGGTGCCGTCGTCTCGGGCGTCGAAGATGCCATGCGGGCTGTAGAGACAAACGATACGCCCGCCTTCGAGCGTGCTCTGGAAGATCTCCTCCTCGCCTATCGCCGAATCAACGAAACGATGGAGACGATGTGGTCGAAGTCGAAGCCGACCGATTACCTCAAGTTCCGCACCTTCATCTTCGGTTCTGGGCCCAAGAAGATGAACGCCATGTTCCCAGAAGGCGTGGTGTACGAGGGTGTCTCCGAGGAACCCATGTCCTTCCCTGGCGAGTCTGGAGCTAATGACTCCCTCATTCCCGCTCTCGACAACTTGCTCGAGATTACCGCCCATTTCCCCAGTAACGAGCTGACGGAGATGCTGCGCAACTTCCGCTCCTTCCGCCCGCGCAACCAACGTGATTACTTGGCCATGGTCGAGCAACGTGCCAAGGCCATCGGCGTTCGTTCGTACGCCATGGACGGCTCCAAGAGTGCCCGCGCTAAAGGTGAGTTCTAGCAATTACACCCATCCTATAATCACAAGCAGCGCTGATCCCTCCCCCACGGCCACTTCCCTCTCTTTTCCAGCGCTGTACATTCTGCTCATCGACCGGAACCGCGAGTTCCGCACGAGGCACTGGCTTTTCACTCGCCGATACATCGCCGACCAATCCAGTTACACAGTCGCGACAGGCGGTTCTCCCATCCTCCGCTACCTGCCGCACAACCTCTCCGTCGTGCTCACCGTGCTCGAGCAGTCCTTCGAAGACTTCACCGCTATCGACCGAGCCGAACTCCTCAACGACACTTCTACAGGTCTGAACGTCACCATCTCTTCGAAGGAGCTTCTTGACACCGTCCAACTCGCCGGCTCCCGCGCTGCGACACAGCGTCGGATGCTCACTCGCGAAGTGGCCGACTTGACTCGTACCAAGGCGGAGGAAGCTGCCAAAGCTGGTTTGGGCGATGTGGAAGAGTACCGTCGCGGGATGCTTCCGGAGGGTCATCCTACGGCCATGTTTGACAAGCTGTCTGCTGAGCGCGATATGAAGCGTGGTCTGGTCGGATGCGACGGCGTTGGCTGAGGTTGGGAAGTTCTTTCAAGCGGCTCCTTCTCGCTCTCAGGCTGGACGGGCCCTCGCTGTCCTGACCCCCCCCTCTTCTCCCTTCTTTCCCCTCCTGTCCTCCTCTTTCCCTTCCACGTCCCCATTTCTAGTAACCCTAGCCAAGTGGCCCAATTCAAATTCACATATCGCTGTGATCCATCAACACCAAACCCTGGGAAAGCATCTGACTGCCTCTGAAAAGAATAACGAACACTGATAATGATATTGCCCCAAGACTCCCGCTTGAGAAAAGGAAAGCCATGTCTAAAGAAGAAGAAACGTAAGGGAAAGGCGCACGCGTGAATGAATAAATCAAGGGAATGAGGAAAATGTCGTAAAAAAGGTCGAAAGCAGTCGACAGAGAGTCAAAGACGCTCCACGTTCTTGGTCGTTGAACGGCTCAGGCAGAGACGGGCGCGGTCGCGTTGTACTTGACCGGAAGGCTGACGAGAGGGGGGCAGGTCGAGTTGAAGGTGGTGTCGGTGGGGTGGTACTGGATGGGCGCAAGTTGAGGAACGGGCGCGTCGGAGCAAGGTTAGGAGCAGATACGATCAGCAACCTATTAAAAAGCACGGAGACCGGAACGAAGCATTTACTCACCACAGCGCCAACCAGAGGCCCGTTCACATAGCTGTAGTACCAGAACTCCGAGATCCGGCTCGTACCCCTCGCACACCCCACATAAGGCACCGCACCCGACCTCTCCTTCAACGCACTCAACACATCGCTCAAGTTATACTGAACCACATCAGACTGAACAATGTTCGCCTCGCTCAACCACTGGAGCGTAGGCAATTGCTTGAACCGACGAACAGCCTCACGGAAGTATCCTAGCACTGTCGATTCTTCGCGGGTCATCCCGGGTTGACGGATGTTCTGGCAGGGTAGACGGAGAGTGGAGAAGCAGGTTCCGTGCTTGTTGTACTCGTGTTCCCAGAAACTGGAGGGGTCAGGACTGGCGTAGTCCGTCCAGGTCTTCTCCATGAATGCGAGCAGGTCCATGTCGTACTTGGCGATGATAGCTCGGATCTGGGTACCGTTGAATTGGGGGATCCCCGAATCGGCAGTGCAGTACTGCGGGTACGTGCCATCGCAGTAATCGGGCCAGATACCGTGCACAGTAGTAGAGTTCGCAGGACCAGGGTTGATCGAAGTCTTAGCGGTATCATAGAACTGCGTAGAAAGCACCAAACCGGACTCCTTCCCACCAGGAACGATAGCGCTGTTGTAGCAGCACGACGCCGAGCTGTTCGCGGCGATCGGGTAAAGAGAGTGGCAGGATTCTTGGGTCGTGGCGAGGGCGCAGCTGAGGATGGGGAAGCGCTCGTGGAGGACTTCGGAGATGTCGGAGGCGGAGGCGGAGACGGCCGCGAAGGCGGTGGCTGCGAGGAGGGAGCTCTTGAAAAGCATGGTTGCGCAGAGGGGAAAGAGGGCGGAGTAAGGAGGATGGGGTGGGGAGGGGAGGATCTAGGGGAAGAGGAAAGCGAAGGGAGGGGAATGAAGAAGTGGGCGAGTCGAATGAGCAGATCGACAGGCCGTCGTCTATTTGTACGTTCTGAGGCAGGCCTTAAGGGAGCAGGAAGGTCAGCCTCTCGTCAACAGGACAGCCCAGCAATCTGTACCTGAAGTAACCCGTGCGTAAGGTGCTTTCCGCCCGCAAATCTCACTAACTGAGATCGTCAGCCACTTAAATGTGTGCCTGCTTTCTTGCTTAGCGCGCTCGGTGTGTCGGGAAAGGTGTGAGAGAGATAATGGTGCTTTGGAGGACGGGAACGTGGGCGTGGGTAAGGGGCGGTGAACTCACCATTGTCGCCGCTGCCTCACCTTCTGACAGGGCGTGCCGAGTGCCGACCTTGGCCTCTTCTCCCTCCCATCCACCGCCCACCACGCTGCCCTCCCTCTTTGACTGCAGCTGCACGTTCTTGACTTGACCCTGAGCCGAATTGAACTCGCTCTGACATTTCCGAGAGACGCTCGTCGCTCTTCGCCACCCCCCGAGGCTGCCCGACTGTCCACCCGACATCCTCCGTTTCCCACCTTCTCCAGCTCACCCTGAAGAATGGAGAACGGTGGAGGAGAGAGGCAGAAGGCAGGCCAGAACGGAACGGTGGGATTGGAAGGATAATACCACAGGAGGATGATAAAGAGAGCAACAAGGATGAGAGTGGAGAGAGAAATGTGTAATGAGATCGTCGTGTAACATGCATCCAAAAATGTAGGGGTGTCAATGAGAGAGGGGGGGGAGGGGGTAAAGAGGGTCGTCAAAGAAGTGGTAAGATTAAAAAAGCAACAGGGCGAACAGAAGAAACCACAGGAAAACCGCGAATGTCCAGGATAGCGGTGTGTCCTTGACCCCGGCGCGCGCTAGAAGAGGCGGAGAGTGTTTCTGACGCCCTTTCCCCGACGGAAGAATAGAAAAGTGGTGAAAAGAACAGCCCGCGACACCCTCTCCTCCCCATCCAAAGAAGAAGCCTCCGCATCTACAACTTTGTGCCGAAGATGACGTCCCAGAACTTGCTAGTGACGCCGAAGCCGAGCTCGTAGTTCTTGTCTGTAGACAAACGATTTGTTGAAGGAAAGCGGTCAATGCGATGGATGACGTTAAAGCCAGGGAGAGATCAAGCGAAGGGAAACTCACAGTGATGCTCGAGGTGGTACTTCTTCATCTTGCGCATGTATGTTGGCAGCTTGGAGTGGTGGAGAGCGTAGTGCATGCAGTCGTAGCAGATGTCTGTAGGGAGAAGTCGTTTTAGCATCTCAAAGGAAAGATTCGCGCTTGCGTTAAGAATAGATAACTCACACATCGCAAAGGCACCCGCGATAATACCGTTTGCAACAGCTGCTGGGAAGACCTTGTGTGCGAGCGAGGTGAAGGGTGCCTGGAGGAGGATGAAGAGGAGCGGAGGCATGACGAGTCGCAGTCTGCACAAAGAGGATATGAAGTGGATATGGAGCGGTCAGCGAATGCAACTAACTATCCAAGTGGAGAGAGAGAGAGAGGGGATACGCACCTGTCCATGGGGAGGTAGTGGTGAATGCCGTGGAGGAGGAAGTGGAGGAGGAGGAAGATGGGCTTGTCGGGAAGCATGTCATCGACATGGAACAAGAAGCGATGCATGGTGTACTCCAAGATGGTCCAGATGACGACACCGAGGGCAAAGCAGGGCAGAGTCTTGGTGAGTGCTGCTGTCTGCATGGCACCAGCCTGGAGAGCGGGTGAGAGCGGGGTGGCGAAGGTGAAGGGACTCTGGATGATGTGGTGGGATGCGAGGTCGAAGCTGAAGAGGGGCTGAGCACCTGCGCCCTTGGGGTCGACGAACTGTACGACGGAGCGGTAGAAGAGTGCGGCGGTGATGGGCCCCCAGAAGGCGGGGACGACGTACCAGGGAGTGCGGGTGAACATCTCGAGGTACCACTGCCCGAAGAGATGTGCTGAGTTCTTGAGGTGGCGGGGCGAGTGTACCTGAGCGAGGTAGAAGTCCTTGCTGAAGGTGGCGAAGAGCATCTGTGGGATGAGAGGCTTGGAGAGATCGAGGAAGGCGTGCTTCTTGTGGTCTGCTGACTGGTCAGTCTCGTCTGGGTGGAAGTCCTCTGTGATGACGATGCCGTCGTCCTTGCCTGAGAAGCCAGCTCCACCTTCTGAGGCGGGTGCTACTGCTGATGTCTCCTCTGCGCTTTCTGTGCGTGCGAGACGGCCGATGAGGAATTCGTCTAGGACTTCGTATGCTGAGTCTGAGTGGGAGTGTTCGTCAGGGTCGTCCATTGCGGCGGTGATGTCCTTGCCGGCGTATCGCATGATGAGGTCGTCGCCACCTGGATGGTCTTCGAGGAATTCGGAGACGTTGTATACTTTTCCCTTGAAGGAGACCCAGCATGACTGTGCGGATGCATTTTTGGCGATCTCGTCTGCTCCGATGATGCGTGTTGTTGTTGATGCCATGGTGGGTAGGAGTGTTGGTGTCGGGTGCGAAGGGAGTGGCGGCGAGTTTCTGCACCTGGAATCTACAATCTGAGCACTGAACACGGAGGAAGGGAGGGGAAGAGAGAGAGAGAGAGAGAGAGAGAGAGCGTGGGATGGAGGTGAGGATAGAGATGGAGGTGAAGGTGAAGGTGAGGCAACACTGAGAAGAAATCAAAGCTCAGCTTGTTGTTGGAATGGAGAGAGAGAGAGAGGGTCTGCGCTTTTTCTATCCGAAGGCACTGCATCAGTCTCAACTCAAAATCAATTGAACCCTTTCTCTTCCCCTTCTTTCCTTTTTGTTGGCTGCTGACTTGAACGGCCCGATCCGTAAATTAGCCACGGAAAATCATCTCAAGCACCGAGCAAAAGATCTTTCCAAAATATCCAGCATTCTATGAAGCGCACGTGATATCACCTCAATCACCATCCGCCGATGTTTGTGACGCACAGGACAGCCTTCTCGCTCTCCATCGCATCGCCCACCACGCACTCACTCCCACATACACACTGTCAAAGCACTCACCATGGCCAACCTGCCCGCCCTCCTCATCGACATCCCCCGCAACCCAATCTTCGCCGTCGGTCTCCCCGTCACCCTCGGCATCGCATCCGGCCTCTTCACCCGCAACGGCGCCTACTCCCCAAACTCAGCATGGTACAAATCCCTCGCAAAGCCAGCCTTCCAGCCTCCGAAGTGGGCTTTCGGTGTCGTCTGGCCTTTGCTCTACGTCTCCATGGGCTATGCGTCTCATTTGAACGTTAAGGCGCTTGATCAGACTTTGCCTGGGCTCGGACGCGATCAGGCTAAGTACGCTCTTGCGCTCTACTACGGTCAGCTCGCTCTCAACATGTGAGTTTCCTATCTCCCATCCTTATTGTCATTCAGCTTGAATCTGAACTTCTCTCCTGCTCTCTTATTTTGCACAGGGCATGGAGTCCCCTCTTCTTCGTAGCAGGAAACGTCACCGCAGCCCTCGGCGGCATCCTCGCCCTCGACGCAACCGTCATCACCTGGGCCCTCAACCTCCGCAAGACCTCAAAAGACGCAGCACTCCTCACCATCCCATACATCTCCTGGCTCGCCCTCGCCACCGCTCTTAACGCGTCCATCTGGTACCAGAACGGGGGGAAGGACTCTGTCAACCGCCTGCTGGGCAAGGCTGAGGAGAAGGGCAAGAAGGCGGGGAGGGAGGTCGAGAAGGCCGCTGATAAGGCCAAGGCGGAGGCTAAGGAGATCAAGAAGGATCTTTGAGGAATCCTTCCCTCTCCATTCATTTCCAATTCTCTGATTTAGACGTGTTTCTGCGGCCAAGGGTGCCCAAATCTCCTTCCTCCCCACTCTGCCCTGTTGAAACAGCTCCCAACTACCACTTCTATCTTACCGCTTCAGCCCTCGCGACTTGTAGCATATACCACCCTCGCGACTTTTCCTGCCCCATCAGAAATACCAAATCTTCTCTCTTCGAAATCATCGTAGCTTGAGGAGGGGAAACGCGCATCATCCATTTGCGCAAGCCAGGCGATATCTACAAACGAGAAGCACCCCCTTCACTTAGTAACAGCCTGCCCCTGCCCCTGCTGGTCCACAGCAACAACCTTCAACATCTCCGCCCCAACCGCATTAGCCTCATCGAACCGATCCTTAAAAAACCTCGCCGTATCCTCAAACCTCCACCGATACAACTCAAACCCACCAACCCCACCTCCCTCCCCACCTCCAAACTGAACAGCCTGAGCCCATCCTCGCGCAGCAACGACAAACTCTGTATCGTCCGCCCGGAACTCGGACATGTGGATCGCAGCCGAACAAGCTGCGCGCAGACGGGCGGGCGAGCGGAACAGGTACTCTGAGACGCCGATCCAGAGTCGGAAGAGCGGGGTCGCGGCCAGGGAGAGGTGGGCGTAGGGGTCGATGGAGAGATGGGCCCAGCTGTCTACTATGGCTAGGAGGGACAGGTGCGAGTTCGGTGGGTCTGTCGTCGTCTTCGCGCCGCCGTCGGTGAAAGTGTTCGAGAGCCGAGTCGTAACAGCCGCCGTAGCAGCCTGTTGCAGAAGCGTCCCATTCACCGCCCCATTCCCAGGAGGAGTCGAATCTTCCTCTTCGTCCCCTCCTCCTCCGTCCTCCGCCAGAGCCTCACGCGCCCGTCGACGGAGCGTAAGATGGAACTGGTCCAACAGCCGATCGGACATCAAGATCGGCTGATGATTATTCGGTCGACTGGGCGGTGGTCCACTGATCTCATCCCCAAAGCCAGCTTTCGCCGGCGTCGCCGGCGGGGGCGGAGGAACGGGCGCCGGGAACCCACTACTCTCCCCCCTCGAAAGCGGCGGTCGAACACCTTCCCCCTCCTCCCCTTCCTCCCACCCAAACACGACCCTCCTAGCCTCAAACACCCTCCTCACAAGCGCCTCCTCATCCTCCGCAATCATCAACTTGAACAACGCCGTCGCGCTCTCTGCATACTGGCTGACCTGGGTCCGTGCCGAGGGGTTGAGGAGCGCTAGGCCCGCATAGACGTGCCATTTGGCAGAGTAGATTCGGAGCATGAGGTTGATCTTGACTGTCTCGATGCCGCGGGGGTACAGTCCGTTGTCCCACGGGTACGAGTTCGAACATCTCCATGCCGTACCCATACTCAAAAAGGCAGCATGTGTGACAGCTTGCGTGTTGGCTGTGACGGTATCATGCTCCTCGTACGAGAGATAGACGTACCGACTCTTGAAGTTCGCAAAGATTCGCTCGAAGAGATGCAGTTGGGCGTCCGTCGCGCGGTATTGGATCAGGACCAGGGGTTGGTTCGTGGTGTCGACCTTGGGCCCGTGGAGGGAGTGGCAGGAGATGATGGAGACGTCCTGGGGTAGGTGTGCGTCGAAGGCTTTCTGTTCGGGGGCTTTGACTGAAGTTTGGGCGGAGACGATGGCGCCGATCTTCGTGGCTGGTGTAGGGATAGAGATAGGTGAGTGATTTGACTGTGGGTGTGGGTGTGGGATGGATGCTTTAGGGATACTTACATGGGCCGTACTGCGCAACAACGGCGTCGAGGAATGCAGCTTCGACGGAGTAGATGATTACGTCTGAGCGCCGTGAGACGAAGTGGCCGTCTTTGTAGACTGTGAGACCGGGTTCTGATGGGATGGGAAAGCCGCATGTAAGTCAATGGTTCAACGACGGTGAGACTTGGCTGAATGAGAGGAACATACCCTTCTCAGCAAGCTCTGCTTTGAGAGATTCGTAGTTCTCCGGGCGGTCGCATACGTTTATACTGGGAGAAAGTGGAATGACTGCGTCTGAGCAACCTTCGCAGAGCAACAACGATTCAAAGGGTAATCAAAGGCTCACTGTTTAAAGCCAGTCTGAGCAAACTTGCGAGCGTACAGCCTCCCCATGTCGCCCATTCCAATGATGCCGATCTCGAGGGTGTCCAGTTCTGACTGGGACGGCACGATGGGAGTCGTCATTGCGCTCATCCTTGCGAAATGGCGGGCGAAGCTGCAGATCATGGTGGGCATGGTGTGTAGAGGGAGTGGGGGGTTGATTGAGACGGGGGAATAGAGAGACGGAGTGAGAGGGTTGAGACGAGGGGAAAGGGAAAGGATAAGAGAAGAGAAGAGAGAGAGTTAGCCTGGGGCTGAAATACTGCATTCACTCTGTGTTTGATGCTCAGGCGATAGCAACCCTTCGAGATCAAGCAAGAGGCAACGAAAAGCAATCTTGTGTTGGAAAGCAGGGGAATCTTGGCGGTACTCACCGAGATGAGGCAGAATCCCAGGGCTCTTGAAGCTTGGATGCGGGCGGGCCGAGGAGGGGGTGAGGAGGAGGGGCTAGAGAGATCGATGGCGGGGAGTAGTTGAAGATGCCTTCCTAATAAGTGATTTGAGACTGAGAGAATGAGTTGAAGCTTGAAGAGGAGGAGGAAAGAAATCACCGACAAACACACACAATTGAACGAAGACCGAGACGAAACAAGACGCGGAGGGAGGAGGGGGGGGGGGAGAAACTCTCTTCCCTTCTTATAATCTTCCTTCTTGCAAGTTGAATGGGAGGAATGAGGAGGAGGAGGATGTCATGCCCTTGCGCCCTCATCCAATGCGCCCATCGTCCTGACTCTTGTAGACACCGACCTCGCTGTCGACCCGACAAACATGGTGTGGCCGCGAAAAACGATGCGATTATGGTCTTTCGAGATGTGTTGTGGCAAGCTCAAACGCCGAGTAGAGCGGCTATACGACGGGATAACGCGGTTGTTAGCTCAGCCTTGTTCCCAGGACCAGACCACAGCACCACTCTGCAGAAGGCAGGGAATACTCTGCTGGCCTGGCAGGTGCGCTCTCCGTCCTCCGAAAGTTTCATCCAATCAAACGGGGCGAACTTTGCTTGCGGTCTTCGGTTGGCAAATAAGGCGAGTCCAGCAGATGTGGAGCCACGTGGCATTAGACTTCATGCAGGTGGGCAGTGGCTGACAAAACACGTGCGCTCGCTTGACCTTTAACCAGCGAAAAAGAGTGCTGACTTAGGAAAATAGAAAAGGGGAAAGAAAAAAAGAGTTGTCGCTTTCTTCCTGTGCGACTGTGTATAAGAAGACACCGCGCTTCCTTCGACCACCTTCTTCTCGACTACCACCCTCACCAACCCATTCATTCACCCCAGAAAGGTCAGTCAGTCAGCCAGTCTCTCTTCTCTGCGCACATTGTCTCCTGCGAAAGAAACTCACAATTACTCACACCCACAGACTGCGTCTTACACACCCCAACTTCACACCCGCCGCACATCAGCCAACTCTTCACTTTCCCCCAAGTTCGCATGCACGCAGTGGCCTCAACTCTCGCCCGTCGATCCATTGCAGCAGTTTCATCCACCCGCACTCTCTTCCCCTCCATCGCTTCCTCTTCTTCTTCCTCTTCGCGTCTCTTTTCCACAACTGCCAAGATGTCTGCCACCAACGGTCACTCCGCCATCCCCAAGATTGCCATCCCAGACGACTACAACAAGGTCCTCTACACCCCCCTCCAGGAGGCCGACCCAGAAGTCTACAAGATCATCCAGGACGAGACATGGCGTCAGTTCTCCGGTCTCGAGCTCATCGCTTCCGAGAACTTGACCTCCCTCGCCACCATGGAGGCGAACGGATCCATCCTGACCAACAAGTACTCAGAGGGTCTTCCCGGCGCACGCTACTACGGTGGTAACGAGCACATCGACAAGCTCGAGATCCTCGCCCAGCAGCGCGCTCTCAAGGCTTTCAACCTCGACCCCAAGATCTGGGGCGTCAACGTCCAGCCTTACGCCGGCTCTACCGCCAACTTTGCCGTCTTCACCGCCTTCCTCCAGCCCTTTGAGCGCATCATGGGTCTCAAGCTCTCCGACGGTGGTCACCTCACCCACGGCGCCTACACCCCCAAGAAGAACATCAGCGCATCATCCATCTACTTCCAGGCCTTCCCTTACAAGGTCAACCCCAAGACCGGTCTCCTCGACTACGAGAAGCTGGCCGAGAACGCGGACCTCTACCGTCCCAAGCTCATCATCTCCGGTGGATCCGCTTACCCGCGTGACTGGGACTACAAGCGTCTCTCCGAGATCGCCAAGGCGAGCAACTCGCTCCTCATGTGCGACATGGCCCACATCTCCGGTCTCGTCGCTGCCCAGGTCAACGCGAACCCCTTCGAGTACTGCGACGTCGTGACTACCACCACCCACAAGACTCTCCGTGGTCCCCGGGCCGGTCTGATCTTCTTCCGCAAGGACAAGGACCCCGAGGCTGAGGCTAAGGTCAACGCTGCTGTCTTCCCTGCTTGCCAGGGTGGGCCCCACAACAACACCATTGCCGGTATTGCCGTTGCCCTCAAGCAGGTTGCCGACCCTGCCTTCCGCGAGTACGCGCTCCAGATCCAGGCTAATGCACGGGAGATTGCCAAGGTGCTCATTGGACACGAGTACAAGATCCAGACTGAGGGTACCGACAACCACATCGTTCTCTGGGATGTCCGCCCGCTCGGCTTGACTGGTAGCAAGATCGAGAAGCTTGCTGGTGAGTTTATTCCCTTAATCTCATTTCGGGAATGAACCCCTTTCTGACTTCTCTTCCCTCTCTTACAGACAAGGTCCACATCACCCTCAACAAGAACGCCGTCGCTGGCGACGTCTCCGCCGTCACTCCCGGTGGTGTCCGAATCGGCACCAACGCCCTCACCTCCCGCTCGATGAAGGAGCCCGAGATGGTCAAGGTCGCCGAGTTCCTGCACCGACTGGTCCAGATTGCCCTGATCCTCCAGAAGGACTGTGGTTCGAAGAAGCTGGTCGACTTCGAGCGGGAGGCCGACAAGGAGGGTTCGCAGGGGAACAAGTTGCTCCGGGAGCTTCACTCTGATGTGGAGAAGTTTGCTACGGGCTTCCCGTTGCCTGGTGTCCCCGACACCAGCGTGATCCAGCGCGCCGAGTAAACATATCCTTTACTCGCTTTCTTCTTCTCCCGTCTCCGCCTCAACGCGTCACCAGATACTTCTCCTCGTTCTCGGCTACTTCTCTTGGTCTCTCTCTCTCTCTTCTTTGCCACACTGCTCTGGCCCACCACTCCCTGGGCTGGGCTCGTTCCGACGACGTTTTATGAACCATCTTTCACGATCAGACGAACGGACTGCGACGATTAGCACCCCAGTCTCCACCATACTTTTTTTACCCCTCTCAATCCTCCACTACACACACATCTTCCCTGATTCCTTCCCCCACCCCTTTCCCGATTCGCATGTACCAACAGATTCAACTCGCAGCACACCACAAAACTTATCTTTTCCCATCGTACACATGCGAGTTGACTGAGAGGAGAGCGCCCGAAGATCAGAGATGACGCGAGCAAAAAAGAGATCCAACGAGCGTTTGTTCGAGCGAGAAGAGATGTTACATTTTTCTTTGAGCGAGGAAGAAGGCGAAAGCGACAGATCCTGGAGGCGATGTATCGTAGAAAAGTGTGGATGTGAGATCCAGGTGGAGTTGTGCTATGTAACAGAACGGGGTAGTGAGGCGAAACCGAAGCAAAGGGAAGAAAGGGGGAGAGGCGATCAAGGAAACCAGTCCTGACGAGTCCGACTTGTGTGTGTGTTGTGTGTGTGTGGTGATGAAGCGAGAAGACCTAGTACCGTGCCGAAGCAGGCTGGGGCAACCTCTCGTTCTCGCCCCTCCTCTCCATCATGAAAGGCTGGGAGAACTCATTCGACCCACCCCTCCCATTCGGACCCGAATGTCCGTTCTCCTTCCTGAGCCCACCCCGACTCTTGGGCAGGATGAAGAGGAAGACGATGGCGTAGACGAAGAGGGCGGCGGAGAGGGCGAAGCAGGTCCATGCGAGGGCGGGCGTAGCGTTCGCGGCCATACAATCCGACTTGCTGAAATTCAACTTGGTAGATAAGGAGCAATCGAGATCTACGTTCCTCTGTTGCATAAGGATCGCACCCGCCAACCAGAGGGGCACAAGCATGAGACTCTGAAGGGCGATGGTGATCGGACCTGCGAGACGGGGTCGTTCGGTTACGAGGGAGAGGGTGATGTTGACGATGGCTAGGAGGAAGGTGAAGAAGCCGTCGAAGGCTACTAGGGCGGAGGCTGAGACTTGGGGGTCGAAGTTGAGGTAGGCGTTGATGATGGGGATGTTTTGGACAAAGTTTTGGAAGGTGCCGTAGAAGATGCTGTATGAGGGAGGGAGGAGGGTTAGATGAAGCTCGTAGCTAGAATTGAAGGGGGAAAGAGGGACGTACGCTGTCTTTGTTGCTACTGCGCCTGTTGCTACGCCGACGAGTCCGAGAGAGAGGATGAGGAAGACGCCTGTAGGAGGGGGAGAGAGGTCAGTTCAGTGCGGGGGTTTGGCTATTGAGAGAAATGCTACTCACGGCCGAAGCCCCAGGGACCGCGAAGAGTTGCAGACATGGTGTTGTGTATGAAGGAGTGTAGGTAGTAACTGTAGTATGAGTAGTATGTGGTGGAGATGCAGATGGAGGAGGATGAGAGCTGAGTGAGTGAGTATGGAGACAGTGATGATGGTAACCTCGAACTGCGAACTGGAGGAACAAGTTGCTAGTCAAATTTCGATGGTTTAAATTCTTCGCTTCCAAAAGCCAAAAGTGTGCGTTTCAAACCTATTCACCTTCATCCAGGCACAACACCCGCGACAACACTTCAAGCGAAAAAGTGAAACTTTCCTCGCCGATCCCAGGTTCGAGTATAAGACACTGATGCAGTGCCACATCCCATGGAAATAAAGGTGTGGCAAAAAAAACGCGGATCCAAATCCAAATGTCCAAACCACGTGGCATCTTCATTCGCCGATCACAGCTCTCGCCTCTCGCCTCTATCTCAGCCAGCCAGAGGCGACGTGCACGGACATCGCTTTTGCCTTCGCCTTATTTCACCTTCACCATCCTCGCATCAGCATCCTCCAACATCACTGCTGAGTGTTAGCAGGTGAGGGTAGTGGGTGGTGGACTGGTGGTAGGACTTTCTTTTTTTTCGTGATGTGCTCTAATTTTCCGACCTGGACCGGCGGTTCACGGCTAGCACCGGACGGTACTTGTTCGGTAGTACTGCACCATGTCGGCCCGACAGTACATCGTCACTAACCACCACCCACCCTCGTCGCCTTTCCTGGCCATACTCCTCAAGGAGCGACCCAGCATTCCATTCAAGGAAGTACTTAAAGCAGGCAGTCTTGCAGCGAAGGATAGAAGCTGAGAGCCATGGCTGGAAAGAACAAGATTCAGATCTCAATTGGTGCGTCTGGCGGTAGAATTGGATCATTCTGAACTACTGCTGACAATGGATGCCTCTTCGAGCGTGCACAGATCGAGGCGGCACGGTGAGCAACTTCTCTGTCATCTTCAAGGTACTATTAGTAGACTAAGCTGATCTCCTTTCCCTGCTATACTCAGTTCACCGACTGCATCGCCCACGTCCCAGGCAGACCCGAGTCAGAAGGAGGAGAAGACATCGTCGTCAAACTTCTCTCGCACGACCCTCAAAATTACAAAGACGCCCCACGCGAAGGCATCCGTCGCATCCTCGAACAAGTCACAAATCGCAAGATCCCACGAGGGCAGAAGATCCAGACCTCCGAAATCGACTACATCCGACTCTCCACCACCGTGGCGACCAATGCTCTGCTCGAACGGAAAGGGGAGAAACATGCCCTCGTCACCACCAAGGGTTTTAGAGATGTCGTCCAGATTGGGAATCAGAGTCGGCCGCGCATCTTCGACCTCAGTATCCGCAAACCGGACGTACTCTACAGCGGCGTCATCGAGATCGACGAACGAGTCACGCTTGTAGGGTATACTTCGGATCCTAAGCGGGACGAGCACGGGATCAAATTCGACGATCAGGGCAAGATTCGACAGGCTTATTCCGGTGATGACCTCCCTCCCTCCGAAGTGGATGATGATGGGGAGGAGATCGGTGATGAATCGAATGGCCCGGAAATCGTACAGGGTGTCAGCGGGGAGGCAGTTGCTATCCTCAAAAGACCGTCCGAAGGCAAGATCCGAGAACAGCTGCAGCAGTTGTATGACGATGGCTTTCGAGCGCTTGCTATTGTGCTCTTGCATAGCTTCACATATCCGGATCACGAGCTTCTGGTCGAGAAGATCGCGAAGGAGGTCGGGTTCACTCATACGAGTGTCAGCTCCAAGTTGATGCCTATGATCAAGGTAAGTGGACGCTATCTCTTCCGCCCGTTAGAATGACACTTCTGATTTCGCGACTCCGTTGAGTTCACAGATGGTCCCTCGAGGAACATCATCCACAGCCGACGCCTACCTCACCCCCGTCCTCCAATCCTACATCGACGGCTTCTTCAGCGGCTTCGACGACTCCCTCCGATCAGGCCAAGCAGGCACCCGCGTCGAATTCATGATGTCCGACGGAGGACTGACTTCCGTCGAACACTTCTCTGGGCTGAAGAGTATCATCTCCGGGCCTGCGGGTGGGGTGGTTGGGATGGCGCTCACGAGCTATGATGCTTTGGATGGGAGACCGGTCATTGGGCTTGATATGGGCGGGACCAGTACGGATGTCAGTCGGTTCGCGGGGAGGTATGAGCAGGTGCTGGAGACTACGCTGGCGGGTGTTACGATTCAGAGTCCACAGCTTGAGTGAGTTCCTTAAGCTTGGACCCGCCTTTATCCATTCTCAAGTTGGGCCGCTGAAATCCCCACCCTTATTCATCATTCCTCACAGTGTCAACACTGTTGCCTCAGGAGGATCGAGCCGCCTCTTCTGGCGAAACGGGATGTTCGTCGTCGGGCCCGAATCAGCCTCCGCGCACCCAGGTCCAGCATGCTACCGCAAAGGTGGACCCCTCACCATCACCGACGCCAACTTGATCACCGGCCATCTGGCTGTGGAGATGTTCCCCAAGATTTTCGGGCCGAACGAGGATGAAGGGCTTGATGAGGAGGTGTCGAGAAGGTTGTTTGAGGATTTGAGGAGGGAGATTGTTGGGGAGACGGGGAAGGAGATGAGTGTGGATGAGGTGGCGCAGGGGTGAGTTATCTATTTCGCTGCTCGCGGACGTTCCATAGATTTGCTAACTCAACATTGTACGCTTTCCTTTTCGCCAGCTTCATCCGGATCGCGAATGAGACGTGAGTGCTTACGGATGGGCTGGACCACCGTCAAGGAAGGCCCTACTAACTTCTCGCGCCGTATTTTTCAAAACAGCATGTGTCGACCGATCCGCGCGCTCACAGAAGCAAAAGGATATTCCGCCTCCAAGCACATCCTCGCCTGCTTCGGAGGTGCGGGCGGCCAACATGCCTGCGCCCTGGCCCGAGCACTAGGCATGAGCACCGTCCTCATACACAAGTACTCGTCCATCCTCTCGGCCTACGGCATGGCGCTTGCTGATCGAGTCTTTGATAAGAGTACGCCGGCGAGTGAGACGTGGGGTGCGGAGGGCGCTTTGGATCGGTTGAAGAGGAAGTTTGAAGGGTTGGAGAGGGAGGTTAGGGCTCAGTTGGAGAAGCAGGGTTTTCAGGGGGATCGGATTCGGTTGGAGAAGATGTTGAATATGAGGTGAGTAGCTTGTCCTTTCTTCGCCAGTGAAAGAGGGGTAATCTCTGACATAAATTTCGTACATGACATGACAGGTACGATGGTACGGATACTGCGCTGATGACTCTGAAGCCCGAGGATGGAGACGATTTCGAGGCGGTGTTTACGAAGCAGTACAAACAGGAGGTGAGTTTTCCCACTTTTGCCTTCGACTCTGTGATGAGTCGACCATACTGAAAAGCTTCCTGTTCCTCCGGTCCAGTTCGGGTTCGTGCTCAAGGGCAAGTCGATCATCATCGACGACGTCCGAGTGAAGGGCATCGGCAAATCGTACGACTCGCTCGGGGAGAGTGTCCATGCCGAACACAAACGACTCTCCAGCCAGGACGGCGGGTTCAGGGACTCCGAGGCAGTTCAGAAGGCTGAGAAGAGAGCTGTGTACTTTGTGGATCGGGGTCGGGTTGAGACGCCCATTGTGAGGCTGAAGGATGTTCGGGTTGGCGAAAAGGTGCAGGGTCCTGCGATTTGCATTGACGAGACGCAGGTGAGTCTTGCAACATTCTCAAAATGGAGCGTACGTATGACACTGACCGATGATTGCCTCTCACTCTTCAGACGATCCTCATCGAACCTGGATGCGAGGCACACATGACGAGCAGCAGTGTGTGGATTGAGGTCAGTTGAAGCGGGAGGAAGGTGTCCCCGCCATCACGGCGCATGGGTGTAAGGAGACGGACCTTGTAGAGCACCGGCTACGCTCAGGAGACAGAAGCAGTCCCCAGCAATACCAGCACTGCCATGACTCGTGAGAGCATGGTCCTTGTTCCTCCTTCGCCTTGATTGTTTGTTCTGAGGAAGTGTTGTCGGACCCGAGTACGTCCACACTCAGCGAACGAAGCTCATGAGGAAGGCTTCCTCGTAGCCTGTGCATTTCCACCACGATCTTCTTGTACTCCCGCGAGCTCGCTTTCTATACCCAGCGCTAGAAATGACCGCCGTTGCCTCGACCTCGACCTCGTCCGCGTCTCTGAGCTCCGAGGCTGAGCTGAAGCGCGCCATCCCAGACCGCGCCGCCCGGAATGCCATCTTCGCCTTCGCCCTGCGTTTGCGCAGACGACAAGATCCATCCCTCAAGAGCGCGCGAACACTCGCAACCACAACAGCCATCGTCCTGCGCTCCGTCGTGCGCGCCCATCCGTCCTCGTCCTCGTCGTCGGCCTCGTCATCCATACAGGATCTCGTCCACTCCCTCACCGTCGCTGGCGCGTACCTCCAACATGCAGCTCGTTCTGAACAGACCATCAGCAATACGGTACGGAGGATCATCACGATTATGCAGGAAGAGGCTATCTCAGCCGTACAGAATGCTGCGGCGCCGACTACGCCTTCGAGTCCGTCGCTGGGTTTGCGACCGCATATCAATACGCAGACTTCGATCTTGAGCAGAATGTCCTCCACGGTCGCTTCCCCCGCCGTCCTCTCGCGTCGGGCGAGCGCAGCGCACACGAGCACAGCATTGACCTCTTCGACTGCGTTGCAAATTACAGCTGGGTCGCTTGCATCGCTGGTATCGTCCCCAACAGAAAGTGGAGCGCCCAGCCTTGCGCATTCGACTCCCGGCGGGTCTGCGCCAGGGACGGGCACCACGACTCCTCATCACCCCGTCCGACCGGGACTGGCTAGTTTTCCCTCTGCGTTCGGATCCTTTTCCATCGCTGATCTGGTATCTGTTGGCTCGAGCCAGGGACTGGGTACCCCGGCTCCTACCAGCAAATTGGCCATGTCTACAGTGACTTCCACCCACGGTGGCTCGGACGGCCAAAGTGGAGGTGGGTTGGACACGCCTGATCGTAGTGTCGTGCTGGGACGAGCAAGGAGCAGTCCTATGGCTTCCAAGGACCAGGACGATGAAGATGGAGACGAGGAGATGACAGAGAAGCAAGACAATGACGATGAGGAGGATGAGCAAGGGAACGATGTTGACGAAGAGGAGGACGAGGTAACGCAGATGCCTAAGGATGAGGTAGATGACGATCAGGAGGACGAAGACGAGGACGAGCGAGATTTGGGTATCAAGCCATTGCTTATCCAGGCTATCCAGGAGTACATCGACGAGATCGATTCGGTGCCTAGCAGCATTGCCAAGGATGCGCGGGATCACATTCACTCTGGGTGAGTTCTTCCGTCTCTAGCATCGCGGGGTTTGGACTTCTCTGTCCCAGCCTACTTATCCCTATGAAACGCCATATTCCTTACTGACGTTGTTATCTTCTTACAGGGAGACGATCCTCACACTTGGTCGGTCACGCACAATTGAAGCCTTCCTGAAAGCGGCTGCGTCTAAGGATCGTCATTTCACCGTCATCGTACCCGAGGGCGCGCCAAAGTGAGTCACATCCTCATGTCCTGTATTATACACGTGGTGAACCATCGTTTTAGCTTATCTATTCTTACCCACATCAGCTACGATGGCCATCACCTCGCCCGCGCACTTTCCCACATACTTCCTACTTCCAACCCGGTCCTCCTTATACCCGACAGCGCCGTCCAGCCTCTGATGCCAAGAATCTCCAAAGTCCTCCTCTCAGCACACTCCATCCTGCCCAACGGCGGCATCCTGACCCACGCGAGCGGCGCAACACTCGCCAGTCTCGCGGCGAGCGAGATGAGAAGACCGGTGGTCGTCTTGGCGGGTGTGTTTAAAGTGTGTCCGGATTGGAGCGCGATTGGGGCTTCGGGCGATGCGGCTGCTGCTGCGGCTGCGGGCACGGAGTGGGAGTATGTTGATCCGGCGAGGATTGATGTGCTCATCACCAATGTTGGGGAGCACCCGCCGAGTTATGTGTACAGACTCGTGAGGGAGAACTACCACGCGGGGGAGTAGGATGGGTCTGGGTTTTCTGTTTTCTCGAACATCTTTGTCATTCCTTCCTGCCGCTCTCTTCGTTGTTGCAAAATATAGATGCAGAGTATGTACGCCTGTGCCCTCACAGGTCTTTTTTTCACTGATTAAACGATGCAGCATCTGGCGCAAGTCAACGTGAAGAAGGCATGGAAGGCATTTGATCCACGCAGAGCCAAAAGCTACGGCGTCATAACACCACAAAAGGCCACGTCGGTGCGTTGGAAGCTACGGCGAATAAAAAGTGTATTTGAGATGTATGTACAGCGAGCGAGAAATCATTACTTTTGCTCAGCACCCAGCTCCACCTCGAGCAAGTCCTTCGCAGCAAAACCCTTGAAACCGATCTTGTGCGAGTCCGAAAATCCTTTGAGCGCGACGATCTGCTCCCGCAACTCGTCCGCTGACCGACCTTCCTGAGCGCCAGTGCGAGCTTGGACCTTCTGCTGCTCAAAATCATGTGACATCTCCGAGTGCATCGTCGACAAGAGTGAGGCGCGATCGATGCGGAGCGAGGCTTCCTTGGGATCCGCTCCCTTGCTGGAGATCCACTTGAAGGTCTTGCCCTCGAGAAGTGTCTTGGCCGATTCGTTCAAATCCGTCGCCTTCTCTTCCTCGGCCTCGCCCAGCTTGCTACCGAGACTGACGAATCCTTCGACCAGGCCGCCGGGAAGCTTGTACTGGCTCGCGTGTTCGGCGTCGATTCCTTGTTGAGCGGCGCCAATCACGTCTTGCCAGCCCCAGCTCGCATCAGGCTGTGAGAAAGCGCCGTTGTACCAGATCCATTCTTTGCCTGTTCCCGCTCGCTTGCCCTGAGGCTTCAGTTCCTGACGCAGGGTACTCCCCGCACCCCTCAAAAGGGCCAAAGCTGCCACAAGAGCGCTCGGTTCCGGGTTGCTCTGACGAGAGAAGATTGTCCGACCAAGAAGGATGGCGATACCCTGGTCCCAGAAATTCTTCTTGTCGTCCTCCGAAGCGACGCTCGAGAGGTCCTCCAGCCCACTAGACGAATCTGCCGGTCCGTAAAGCTGGGTCGTAAAGCGTGCGAGCAACACACCATTTACTGTGGCAATGTGCCAGTAGTTCGGAGGCAGATTGGCAGTCGCTTCCCGGTCAGGCGTGACATTTTGCATTGAGATTTCCTCTACCGTCGCCGTGAGGGTCTCGACCAAGTGATGGACAAGGGCCCGACCGCCCCGCTTAGACTGGAACTCTTCCATCTCCGAAGCTTCAGGTTCCGGCGCTTCGAGTTCCTGGGCTTCGGCTCTCTCCTCCTCGACGACCAAGTCGGTCAGTTGTTGGGCAACCTGGGCGAGGAAGTTCAATAGAGCGTCGATGTTCTCTGGGTGGCCAAGTGCTTGGAGTAAGACGGCGTCGATGAGGGCTTTGATCATGTCTCGTCGCTGAGAACGGGTTCTGATGGCATTCTCGCGTTGGATAGCCAGAAATGCCTTAGGGTCCCGGTCCGCGGCGCTCTTGCGAATACGTCCTACGTCGATGAACATGATGTGAGGTCGAGGTGCTTTAGTTGAGAAGGGTTTTCGTTGTTGATGTTGTTGATAGATTATTTGCTGAGGAAGTGTGGACGCGCAAGGAGAAGAAGAAGATGTCCTAGTACTTATATACCTTTCTGAGGCATACCGTAGCAAGAGCGGTGAGCTGGACGTCCTTGTTCCTGGTCCGCGTTCCTGGGTCGCCGTACTTGCTGCTGTCGTCGCCGCCACTACTACTGCCTGTTGTGACGGCAGCGGCGATTCTTTCCAGCGCAGAATACCTCGCCTACTGACAGAATTGAACACGTTCTTCATCGTCGCTTCATCGGTGATCTCAAGATTCTTGACGTATGTCGTCGATGACTGCGAGGCGTGGAGGTCACCGTACACCAGCAAGATTTGCAAAATGAAGAGAGGCAAGACTATCCATGTTGATTGAAGTGCAAGACCGAGAGGTAGCTAAAAGATTCGGGAAAGGAATGGATGAGGCGGCAAAGCCACAGCGACCCTAGGGGTACTAGAAAGTGCCCAGCAGGAGTGAGCCGGTATAAGAAGACAAAAAAAGTAAAGGAAAGTGATGTGACTTGTAAGTCAGGAAGCCCGGGCGGTCGCGATTGTTCGAGAGAATGTCCGAAGGGGGGGGGAGTAAGGTGATACTGAGGATAGGCGCAGAACCGAAGATTTTGTTCGAGTATAGTAAGGTGAGCAAAAGCAGAGATTGTGTATGTTGGCAAGGAAAAGAAAACGAGTATGATCCGTGGGAGGGAGATTGATGGAAGCATCGAAGAGTGAAGGCACTCTACGCTACGCCCTGTTTCCGTACCATGCGCTTGGTGTCGCTGTCGATCGACCGTCTCCCGTTGTAGTTGCACGAGTTCTGGTATACACCCTGCAGGGCAGACAGGACGTTTGACGGCGAGCTTGGCTTGGGAACGACACCCATGTTCACCAAATTCTTGAAGTCGTAAAGACCCATCTGGGCGTTTTCCAGAGCAAGTCCACCGTTACCCGCAAGTGTGGAGTTGTTCGCCTTCCAGTTCCAGATGGTAGACCCGGCACCATTGTTGTAAGCCTGCATCTGGGTACCGAAGTATCGCTTCAGCCAGCCAGGAGTCGTCACGCCGGAAAGCATGGACCACTCGCCGAAGAAGACGGGGACGGAGATAGAGTTTTGAATCGAGGAGAGGGCGCAGACTTTGCTCATGATCAAGCTATCGTCGTACTGAGTAGGGAAGAAGCCCGGGTAAGGGTGTGCTTCCCAAATGAGCATGTTAGGGTCCTTGCCGTTCACAAAGCCTTGCCAGCCGCTGGGGTCCTGGCCTTCGTGGTAGCCGGGGTGGATGCTCATCACGATGCCGTGTTGGACGAAGACCTTGTACGAACGCTCGTAGAAGTCGACGAGCTGTTGCTGCCAGTCATCATTGAGCGAGTTGTTGACGTCGGTCTGCTTGGGCTCGTTAACCGGCAAGACTGCAGAGACGACGGAGCTGTAGTTGCCCTGCTGTGCGATCCAGTTGGCCAGAGCCACGACGGCAGCGTCTGAGCGGCTTTGTGCACTGGGTGTGAACCAGCCTGATCCGCCTACATCGAAGTCCTTCTTCTGACCCGTAGACTGATCACCTGATTGAGAGCCGGGAAGCCCGTGAAGGGAGATCACGCAGTACATGCCCCGCTTGTGGAGCCAGGTGAGGAGTTGACCGAGGTAGTCCAGCTGGCCGGCATTGACGTAAGGTTCGTTTCTGGTGGTGGGGATGAGGGCCCAGAAGCCTAGAGTCACACGGACGGTGTTGACACCGTAGCTCTGAAGGTAGTCAAGATCGGACTCGACGAACCAGGTCTGGTAATGCTGTTGGAGAGCCGCGACAGCGTTGCCGCCCTGAGATTGAGTCCAGCTCCATTCATCGCCACAGTACCGGCACTGGCTTGTGAACTTGTTCTCATCCAACCACCGTTCAAGGAGAAGCCAGTTGCCCACGTTGACGCCGTATGCCTTCTGAGACTTGTTGGTCCAGTCCCATCGTTGAAGTGGGATGATTGGTGCTGTGACGTTGGTGGCCGTGGTGTTCCCGTTATCGCCTCCGTTGGCAGGAGTACCAGCTGCTCCTGTATTGCTACTTCCACTCTTGCCATCCGCCATGCCTCCCTTCTTAGAGCCCGCCACACCACCAGCGATACCACCAGCGACAGCCGCGATGACGACAAGAGCAAGGAGAGCGAGGGCCCAGGGTCTCCGTTTGAAGAAGCCGACTACGCCGTGTTGGGGCTTGTATCGCTTCTCATCGATGGCTGCGGTAGTGGGAACCCCGCTGTATGCGCCACGAGTCTAAAGTAAGTGGGGAACCAAAAGGGCAGATGAGATCAGTTGAACTTGATTCATTTACGTAGCAGGCAATTTGCACATGTTGGTGACGAATCATGACTGACCTGTGCTGCACCTGCACCCATACCTGCAGCTGTTGCTGGACCGAGAGCGGCGTTGGATGCGATGCTAGGGGTAGCCTGTGAGTTGTGGTAGGCGTCGCTGGAACTGTAGGGCCGCTGCTCTGATTTGCCCAAGAAGTAATCCTGCTCGTTCTCCATGTGAGTGCTGGGTCGTGGTGATGCGAAGTTCTCGTTCAGTCGACTGGCGGTGGATGTTCGCATTCCGGCTGATGGTGCTGCTGGCGCAGATCCTGAGTTCGAAAGTCTTGCTGCCATTTTGTTCGATTATCTTGTACGGGTGTAGGTGAGGCCTGTATGGGCAATTGCAGGGAGGCAAAGGAAAAAGAGGTAATGAATCGGACACCTGCAAGGAAGAAGCAGAATGCGGTGATTACCTGTAGAATAGAATGAAAGCGAAAAGGGGGGAAAGGGGAGGTGAAGGGGGAGATGGAGGTCAGCAAGGAGGAAAGGCTAGCGACCCAAGGAGGAGAGGTAGGGTTAGAGCTTCAGAGGGGAGATGCAGAGACACGGGAAGCAGAGGAACTCAGAATAAGCAACACAGACACAGTGACGGCGATGCGTGCTATCTAGACCTTCGCCCATACAGATAGACGAGCGAGACCATGATTAATTTTTTCTTCTGCAAGAGTGGTTTGACCCGCCCTACGATCCCGCGTTTCGCTTGGCGAGTGAGTGATATTTCGCCACCTTCCGCGCTTCCCGCTTCCGGCGTGGTCATAATTCACGGCACAGCGCCGCTTCTACCTTGCCCTGTCTCCTTTTCCTGAAGCCTTTACTACTTGCCCGTAAAAGTGCCCCTCTCGGAAGTCGGCTCCCTCCGACGCTGCTCGTGGGACACTACTTCACCTTGGGGCTGCTGCTTGGGGCGGGAGTGACTTGAGAGGGGTCCGTCGGCGGGTAGAGTGGTACACTTCGTGCCGCCTACCGGCGGGCTTCTTTTCCCCCGTCGTCGGACAGCCGGCGGCCTTCCTTTCTGTTATTCCGTTCCGTTGCGCGTGTCTTACTTTTGTAGCGACAGTAGGAAGGTGTGTGACAGAGCAGTGGATGCAGTTCCAGGTTTGCAGCTTTGTCAGGTCCGCCGGCGCTCTTCCGATTCATCCGGGTTGATGCCTTCTCCAACATACAACGGTCGGCGTTCTGCGTGCTTCTTGCCTTCCACGATGTCCCCGCCCTACGTGGCACGCGTTCCGGGTCGAGACTTCTCGAGAACGAGACCTGTGCGCGTGGTGCGGTCAGCGATGGAGACGCGTCCAACTGTTTCTAACACCGCACGCGCGCGCGTACGTGTGAGCTGACTGAGTACTGAGTCTGTCAGCGGGTAGGCAGTTTCGGGCACGCACGCAGCTCGCACCTTGACGAATGACGACCGTACTTTCTACTCGTTCGCTGATGCTGGGTCGTCGTTTGTTTGTCCGTCTCGGCAGGGTCTTCTTGGCCATGGCCGCCGACATGGTGTCTATAACTCTATAAAACGCCAGTCAATTTGGGTTCTGATCTGCTCAACCTTTCCAGCACCAATGTATGGATATGGAGTATGGACTGTGGGCATCTACCAGGGTCATGAATGTTGGGAAAGACTGCGTGTGATTTCCTTGAAGGGGAGGAATGTGTGCCGGGGCTTGTTTTGAGAGAAAAGGAGAAGAGAGATCGAGTCCAGAAGAGCAAATAGTGTGGGGAGAAGAAGGGAGAGAGAGAGAGAGCTTTCCTGGAGGCAGGTCCGGTGAAGAGAAGAGAAAAGCGAGAGCCGGAGTGTGTGTGTGTGAGAGTGTGGGAGAGAAAGAGATTGTGAGGGAAGACAGGCAGACGTGAATAGGAGAGGAGTAGTAGTGAAACGAGAGGAGAACCCGGAAAAACGCAGCCCTTGAGATTCTTGAGGACCCAGGGCCTGGGAAGAAGAGCAGAAGTGGATCCCGGCCCACTTCCGCCAAGAAAAGATCCTACGTCGCCGTGGCTCGACGATTGCGATGCGCGTCCACCCTCGAGAAGGGCCGCTTTTCCCTGAGCCGTGCTGATTCGCCGCGTGTATTAGGTGTCGGTTCGCGGGAAGAAAGAAAATACGAGTCCCTAGAACCGTTTCGAGTTCGCGCTGTTGCTCCAAAGAAAAAGGTCTTGTGCGCCAGGTCGCGAAGGAAAGAAGCAGGACCATTCATACTGTGACAGCCACCGCCTGTCTCTTGGGGTTGTTGGCCCGCACCACAACGCTCAGGATTCCCGTGACACCTCGGAGCAGTTCAGGTCGGTGTTTGGCGGCCGAGATGACGACACCCAAGCTCAACCCAAAGATGACCCTTTACAGAAAGCAGAAGAGAAGTCAAAAATTAGCACAAATGTTGACGACCGTCGCGACGCGTCGAAAACGCGCTGGAATGGGATCAAAACTACTCACCGCTCTGTCCACTTAGCACTGTTTCCCTCCTTGCTCAACCATCCCGGCTTCACGCTCTCCGCCAGCGCAAAGAGCGCGCGAGGAGCGACGTACAGCGCCATCTCGGCCCGTTTGCGCTTTTCCTCGAGGAAGATCGAGAACCCGCACATCCAGGAGCCGATCAGGGGGCCGAGACCGGCATCCCAATACTGATGCGAGATGTGTGGGAACATGCGAGGGAAGGCGACTGAGCGCACCAAGCACACAGAGAACCTGGACAGAGGGGAAGAATTCAAAAAAGGTCAGGACGTGGGTATGACGACGCGTCAAGTTGTGAGGGAAGCTTTCAAGACGCGTCCAAAACACGATGAAAGGGGGGAAACGGGACTGTAACTTACCAAACAATCGTAATGTACGTCGCCAAGAAGCTCGCACTACGCGCCGCACCAAGGCCGACCGTCTTGATCAACTCCTTAGGATCTTCGAATGCGCGCTTGGGCGCCAGCAACACCTTGGGCAACAAATGCACAGGCAAGTAGATCCGCATCGACATCTTCCACCCATGCCACCACCGCAACGCGGCATTCGCGAAACAGTTGTGACCCGTCACACCGCAATGTACGAGCTCGCATGGTATCCCGCCCAGTCCTCCGCGTCCACGTGCACCACCGACACCAGCGAAGACGTAGCCAGCTTCCAGCTCCTTCTTGGTGAGTTCGTTGGGGCTTCTACCCTCTGCGGCTGCCTTGCGGATGTTCTCCTCCCGTGCCTTTTTGAGCATGATCGCGGCTTCGTTGGCTGAGCCTGGTATGCGGCCTGGGTCGCCCCAGATGTATGGGTAGCCGAGTGATTCGGCGAGGGACCCACCCAGTATGGATGCCTGGGATTTTTCCTCGGTGGGAGGGCCGTAAATCCATTCGTGCGGTTCACCTTTACGACGCCAGCGAAGGACACTGAGAAGGCGATCGTCCATCCATGCCAGATTGCTGATCCTGTTTGCATATAAAAGGTGAACGATGAGAAAGTGTTGAGGGTCGCGAAATGACGCGTCGAAAGTTGGAAGGTTGGAAGAGAAGGGTTTGTCAGCTGACCGAAGGTGACCCAGTCTATGGGATGAGATTTTCGAGGCACTGACCACTTGCTGTATGTGGGAGGCAATCTTTGAGGGTAGTAGAACCAAGCCCACATGATTTGGGCTGTTCAGAAGCGAGAAACAGGGTGAGAGTCTGCACAACTGAATTCAAGGAGAAAGAAGGAAGATGCTCACCACAGCACACGACGAAGACGAGACCGTCTGCTTGAGCACACAGGAGCTCGACGATGCGCCTCCGTGTCGCGCCCGTTGGCGCACTTCGAATGCCGCTAGCTGCCGAAGTAAGGGTCTGCTTCGCGACAGCAGCTGAGGAGCTCTTGAAGAGCGCCTTGTAGACGAAGGGAGAAGCGCGAATGAAGGTGTCGAGTCCACGGACGAAGGCAAAGAGAGTAAGGTCGAGGGTAGGACTGAGGAATTGGAGGTAGGTGACGGAGAGGGCGGAGGCGAGGGAGGCACTGATGAAGGTGGCTGCGACACGACCTCGCGCGAGCTGGTCGAGAGCTGCCTGACTGCCTGGGTTAGGGAAGGCGGCTCGGGAAGTGATGAAGCGGCGAATGATGGGCCACCAAAAGAAGGAATCTGAGAAGCTGTAGCATGCCATGGCGAGGAAGGAGAGGGCTGCGGTGCCGGAGGGTCCTAATGGGGGTACGGAAGCTTTCCCGAAGTCGATGAACAAGGCTGGAGCTGCTTTGAGAGAGGGTCGGAGGGCGTCTAGTGGTGTGACTTTCTTGTAGACGGGGACCTTCTCTCCGCGCTCGCGTGCTTGCTGTCTTTGCTCCTTGTGAAGCTTGCGGGTGGCTGCGAGTGCTCTTGACTGCCTGATGACGAATCGTAGGATGAGTTTGAGGATGGCTGGGATGTAGTCGAATGCGTATCCGAGGAGCCATGCCTTGATGGCGGGTTGGAGCAGGTTTGCGATCTGGAGTGCTTTTGCTGAGCGTGTCCGTAGCACAGCAGCTGCAGCTACAGCTGGTGGTGATGCTGCCAGTTTTGTGGCCATCGTGTGGAATGGCAGTAGGACTAGCTAGAGAGAGAGAGAGAAGAAAACAGAGAGTATGGGAGAGAGAGAGAGAGAGAAGGGAAATGAGAGTGATGGTGAGGGATGTGGTGGTCAGGTCGTGAGATGGAAGAGAGCGTTGAGCTGGAAGAAGAAGATGGTGCTGGGTCTGTGGGTCAGGGGAGGCAGAGCGAGAGACAAGGTGTTGGGTTCAGAAGTGCGGAGAGACCGCGAAGAAATGGAAACTGGGTTCAAATTTCACTCGCACCATATCACCTCTCAAGAGAAGCTGGAGAACACACATGGATCTGCCGCCTGTACATAGTAGTCTGTACGCGAGCATGAAGCAGGCGTTCTGGTACCGCTCTACTGCTGTCGGTGATCATCAAAACAGCATCCTACTACTGTTGGGGCGGTCTGCCATCGGCTATGCCAAAAACAGAAAAGAACAACTACAGAGCCGCTCTTGCCTCCACTGTTCCTCTGCTACCTTCACGCTTCACCCCAGCCACCCTGCCTGACGTGCCTGTCAAGTGTCGTCTGCCCTGGCCGCCACCTGTCCCTGCGTCGAGGTTCTTCCACAACACCGCGTCGCTACACATCACACTGCTGTATGGGTGGCGATCTCACCAGGAAGCAGGAAGGAGCGAACAAGGCAGGGCAACGCCGCTTCCTCCCTTCCACCCTTCCACGCATTAGGGCAAGTTTAAAGTGTGAAAGATTCCCTCCCGAATCTGCGCCCCCAACCCAAACAATTGAAATCTTCGAACCTCCTCACCAAATCCCCGCCTGTAGGCACGAACGCCGGCGTAGGCCAGTCCCGAGCGCCGTTCCTGCTTCCTGCGCTCAGACCGTCCTCCATGCTTCCTCCTCTTTGCGGGCTGCGAACCGACCTGGAGTCGCAATTCGCAACCTATGAGCGCCAATTAGAACCCTGGGCTGCCTTTTGGAAGCTGTCCAGCAAGATGCTGCCGTTGGTCCAAAAGCTGGAGCTGGAATAGGCGGAGCTAGACTCTAGAGACGAGCGAGTTTCGGCGACTTTTTTTTCTTCTCGGCCGAGTGAAGCGGAGTGCGTTCTCGGCGTTTTAGGTGGCGCGGTGGCGGACGTCGGCGATTTACCAACAGCAACCCACAGACCACCCACCACCACCGAGCATGGCCCGCCAGCCTGAGCATCCGAAATTGTACCATGCCTTCCTTCTCGTTGGCAGAGAGTCAATCATTCATGCATACACGTCTGATAGAAGATTCGCACGGGAGAGCCTGAACGCCAGAACAAGATGAGAGTCCTCCTTCTTTACGCCGGTGGAACGATTGGAATGGTACAGGGTCCCGATGGAGCCTTCGAACCCAGCTCCGGCTTCCTGACTGACACCCTCCGAGCTCAATCCCGTTTCCATGATCCCGAGGGAAGCTCAATCTTCAGCTGGTCCTCATCGACCGCTCACTATCAGGCGTGGAGTAAAGCCAACAGTCAACCAGGGAGCGGGGCCAATACTCCGTCGTCGTCGTCGGTTCAGCAAGCAAATCTGCCCGCATCGCCCCCAAGGCCCTCGAGCTCGGTCCAGCATCAGAATGAAGGTCGAGCGGCTATCTCGTCTCGCCTGGACGCCGTACGATCAAGCAAGTCTTCCGGTCCATCTTCTTTTTCATCATCGGCCTCGACAGCTGGACCCACCTTTGGTCCCTCCATCACGGTCAAGTCGTCAGCTCCCAAAGCGACGTCGAGTCGACATTCAATCTCGTCACAGATGTCAGAAGATGGCTCGCATCTCATCCTCAATCTCCCGACTCTCGTTACGCCTCGGACGAGTTCGGGACGGAGGGTCAGCTATTCGATCTTGGAGTACGAACCCCTCCTGGACTCTTCAGAAATGTCCCTCTCCGATTGGACCCGATTGGTGAGTCGTGTCCGGCGCTCTCTTACCTTGATCCAAAGGGCAGAATGCTGACCATTTTCTCCCTCCTCAGGCGAAAGATATCGAATTGAACTACCACGACTTTGATGTGAGTAAAAACAGTAGACTTAACATCGACAAACTCTGGTACTGAGAAATGCTTTCATAGGGCTTTGTCATTGTCCATGGCACGGACACGGCGGGTAAGTACTCTGTCAGGAAGCGTTAGCAGATTTCGGGACATTCCTCACCGAGCTGTACCATCCATTCCTCCAGCTTACACCGCATCGGCGCTGAGCTTCCTGCTCGAAAACCTCGGGAAATGCGTGATCGTCACTGGGTCTCAGGCAAGTGCTATGTTCAGACTTTTTTTGTTCGCCAAAGGTAGTCTCTGACCTTCTCTCTCCTTCTTACCACAGGTTCCGCTCTCCCAGTTGAGGAACGATGCCGTAGAAAAGTGAGGACACTTCTGGTTCAAAGTCCCCAAATCCGCTCACCCGCCATATTCCCCTTTCCTTCCCGCAGTCTTCTCGGAGCTCTCTTCCTGGCGGGGAACTACATCATCCCCGAAGTGACCCTCTTCTTCTCAAGCAATCTCTACCGCGGCTCACGCGTGTCAAAAGTCAGCAACAACGCCCTGGCCGCCTTTGACAGTCCCAACATGAAACCGCTCGCTCGGATCGGGATCTCCGTCGAAGTAGCGTGGGACCTCGTCGCACGACCCAAGGGACTCGACAAACTCCGGGTCCATACTACCATGGATAGCAACGTTGCCGTGCTTCGACTCTTCCCTGGGTTGTCACCGAGTACCATCCGGGCGTTCTTGGCTCCGCCTTTGCGTGGGTGTATCTTGGAGTCCTATGGAGCGGGAAATGCGCCGACCTCCGCTGAGTTTTTGGCTGCGCTCAAGGACGCTGGTGATCGGGGCTGTGTCATCGTCAATACAACACAGTGTCTACAGGGCGAGGTGTCGGCGATCTACGCCGTCGGACGGAAGCTGCAGTCGGTGAGATCCCTCTTACATAGCGTAACGGAGTCGAAGTTAGTACTCAGACTCTCATACTTTCCTTTTTCCGTGCAGATCGGCGTCGTAGCGGGAGGAGATATGACCCCAGAAGTAAGTGCAGCTTCCGAGCTCATACCATCGGCGGAGTCCTAGCTTTCCTGACGGTTCTCTCCCATCTTCCTCCCAACAGGCCGCGCTAGCCAAGCTATCCTATCTGCTCGCCAAACCCGAACTCAGCACAGCACAAGTCCGCGAACTGATGGGCCGATCCCTCCGAGGTGAACTGACCGTCCGATCCGCGCCCGTCTTTGCTGCGCGTGAGATCGAAGCTGGTAGTGTGTCGGGTTTGCTGGCTCGCATCCTTGGTCGACGTCCGACGACGAATACGGATGAACTGGCGCCGGTTGGGAAAGAGGATGAGGACGATGATGGAGGGAAGGATCGAGATGCTGGGCCGGGAGGCCTAGGAGCAATGCAGAATGAGATTGCCGCGGCGGAGCGGGTGCTTCTTCCCTGTGAGTGGATCATTCTAGGTTCATTCGGAATCAACCATAGAGACACTCACCTTTTCGGCTCCCTGCTGTCCAGACCTGATACATCGAGCCGTGGTACAAAACGACACTGAAACTCTGCGCTCCCACCTTGAAGCCTACTCTCTTCTTGAGTCCGCACCCTCGATTTCCGTCACCCCTTCCCATTCGACTCAAAGCGCGACTTCACCTTCTCTGATACCCTCTTCTTCACCGTCGGGCACTACAGTCGGCTCCGATGTGCCAAGGTCATCTGCTACAGTAGACGCTCCCACATCCGCCGGCGGAGCCTTCACCGAGGTTGCCTCAAGTCTCGACAGTGTCCTACCTCTGCACACCGCCTCCTCCCTCGGCCACGTCCTCGCCGTCCAACTCCTGCTCGAACAGGGCGGACTGAGCGTACACGTCCGTGACGGCTGTGGACGCACGCCTCTTTTCCACGCGGCTTGGAATGGACATGCGGATGCGGTTCGCGTGCTTGTTAGAGCCGGGGCGCATTTGAAGTTGGAGGAGAAGGAGTTGGCGGAGTGGGCTTTGGGGAGGTGTGAGGGGAAGGAGAGCGGGGAGGAGAAATGCTGGAGGGAAGCCTTGCTTGCTTCGGCTCCGGCTCCATAAGGGATTTATCAAGCTGGTCTTGACAGTCGACTCTCTGAGGCGCGATGCAGGCGCTACCGAAAAGGCAGGGAAAAGAAACGGGTCAAAATGGGGGCTCGATCTTCATCGACAAAGGTTTTTGAGAGTCGTTAGTGCCGAATACCACCCATCCGATGTAATCGAACTCACAAACAAACTCTAACGTGAAAATACTCGTAGAGCATCACATGGGCGAGAATTGTACCTTGCAAGGTTTGGACAACGTTCCGCTCTTATCGCTTGAGGCCTTCGCCCAGTGGGAGAGGAAGAAAGAAAGGATTAAAACTTAGCGTATACGAGTGAACTCACCTCAGTCCTCGACACGTCCGTCGTCCATCGATTCGTTCCCAAGTCCTTGTCCTGACGCACCGGCTCTAAGAGGAAAAAGAAGAGAATTTGACAGCTCCTTGATCTTCAAGCATATGCGAGCTGACCGCTGAACGCTGAACAAGAAGGTCATACCAGTGTTCACCTTGGCCGCCACCGGTCTGAAGCTGACCTCGAGCGACGCACTGTCCATCTATGTGGCATTGGAATAGATGCTCGAGGACATGAGCCTCAGCAAGGCCAAAGCAGCTCGCCTGATTAACGCACCGGACTTGGGAGGAAGAAAGCAAAAGAACGTCAGTACATCCATAACCCGCCGGTCTTCTCGATCAAGTCGTGCTCCGTCAGGCTGCCCTGTTTGTTATCTTTGGACACTTGGTCCGAGATTGGCCGCAACGCCGGATTCTGCAAGTGCCGGACGGACAGTGTCCAGATGGACGTCGAGTCCTTCTTGAGAGAGGCCTTTGAGGAGGAGGATGAGGCTAGGGCTAAGAAGGAGCAAGAGGATACTGGGAAGAAGGAGAAGGCTCGACCCAAGAAGGAGAGCACTGCCGCTGTGAAGGGGAAGCCTAAGGCGAGCGATACTGGACTGAATCGTCAGCAATTCATGCCGCTTGAGATCCTAGACAGAAAAAGGAGAGGAGCATCAGCAGTTCCTTTAGACCCTGCAAGTAGAAAAGCTCGAGAAGTCAGTGATACTGGCCCACGCTCGCTTGAGGCGCCTGTGAAGACTAAACGAAGAGAAAGTCAGCAGATCAGCGCACGCCCATATCGTGCCGTCAGACAAGAAAAGAAGGTAAGAGAAAGTCAGCCGAATCATCTCGACGTCGCCTGGGTCCGTCAGCATCTACATTAATAAAGAAAGTGAAAGAAAGTCAGCAGTGTCAGCCCTGTATCGTGTTCCTTGAGGTCCCGGAAGAAAGAAAGGAAAAGAAGAATGTCATCTCTTCAGCCTCGACTTACCTTGACCCATCAAGCCCTGCAAGAGTAGCAAAGAGAAGTTCGGTGGAATCGACCCGTACTCACCTTGTCTTTCCGGGCCTATGTGAGAAGAAATGAAACGAAAGTCACAGGTCAGTGTAAATCTACCTTGTCCCGTCAGAAGAGAAAGGAAGAGAAAGGAAGAGAAAGTCAGCACGTCAGTCCGACCTCCGAAATCGACTTGGTCCGTCAGCCTCTGAAAGATAAAGAGAAGAGAAAGTCAGCAGGTCAGCCGAAACGTGCCTTGTTCCTTCAGGTCCTGTGTGAGAGGAAAGAGAGAAAGGAAAAGAAGGTCAGCAGGTCAGCTCTGATCCATATCGGTACTTCAGATCCTGTGAGAGAATTGAAGAGAAAGTCAGCAGTTTAGCGCAGACCTACATTGTAGCGTCAGTACCTGTAAGCAAGAGAAAAGGAGACTGTCAGCAGCTGCAATTGCACTCACCCTTAGTCGATCGCCGTCCACCGAGCCATCCCGAGTTCTCGTCTTGAGGCGTCGGCTGAGGGCTGTAAGGGAGTATGAGGAGATTGTACTCAGTCACTTGATGCCCCAGGAGGTACGAGGGAAAGAGAGCTACTAACCTCCGCCGCTTGCCGTGGTCTTGCGGAACTTGCCTGTGAGCCCCTGCCCCTGTAAGTGATCAAGAACAGAGACAAAGTCAGTAGAACTGAACTCACCTTCGTCATTGACCGTCAGCGACCAGTCCTGCCATCCCCGAACCCGTGTCCCGTACTATGTAATGCAGTGAATGAGAGAAAAGTGATAATGTATCTAGTCAGCTGCGTGATTTTCATGGGAGATAGAATGTATTATGGAACTCACTCCAAATCGTCTCGAAGGTGGCGGGTCTTGGCTCCGAACCCGCGCTCGCTGTCGCCTGTCGCCTGTCCCGACCCTGCAAGAAGTGAAATAAAAACGTAAGCCAGCACTGAGCACGTCCGATACTACTCACCTTGACTGGGCTTCATATCAACGCCGTTCATCCTCTCTCCTGGCTCAACGACTGAGTGAGTGGGGAAGAACATAGGCAAGAAGGTTCCTGACGGATGCTGCTCAGAGAACATGTGAAGGTGAAAAAGGCTCTGTAAGAGATCTGAACCAACGGAAACGAGCTCAATTCAATACTCACATAAGCTGGCTCCGATGTATTGCGAGTCTTGTCCTCACGCCCTGTTCCCTGTGAGAAATGAAAGGAAGAAAGTGAGAAGAACTTAGCGCATGCGAATGAACTCACCTTTACCGGCCTCTGTCCGTCTTGTCGTTGCCGAGCCCTTGCCTTGACGTAGCGGCTGTGCGAGAGTGAAAGTCAAAGTCTGGTCAGTCGCTTGAAGCTACGAGAGAAGAGGGAACGATGGAGGCTTGATGGAACGTACCTGGGTCGTCACGGTGGTCTCGCGGACCTTGCCATCCATATTGACGCCCTGGTTCTGTAGAAAGAAAAAGGAGAGGAGAAGATTAAAGTAGGTCAGCACGTCAGCACGAACTCACCTTGACCCTTCAGATGCTGTGGGAGAGAAGGGAACACAAGGTCAGTGAAGTCAAGCCGCGCACTCACCTTGTTCCGTCGGGACCCTGGGAGAAAGCAATGGAAAGAACGTCAGCATTTCAGCTTCAACTTATCTCGTCATTCGATACCTGTGGGAGAGAAAGGAAAAGAAAGTCAGCAGAATCATCCCTAACTTACTTTCGCCCGTAACGCCCTGTAAGGAAGAAGAGAAGAAAAGGTCAGGAGATGCGACTGAACTCACCCATGCTCGTTAAAACTCCTGGCAGTTTTGAGTCCTCGTCTTGACGAAGGAGAACTGTGAGGTGAAAGTAGTCGAATGTAAGTAGAGACATACCAACTCACCTGTCCTTCTTCTCGACCGAGCTGGCCTGCGTCTTGCTGCCCTGTTGCTCAAAGAAACGACAGTAGGAGAATATCAGTTCATAGATACCCAAGGAAGATAGTAGAATGAGATGTGTGATGAGTCTCACCCGCACCGTCGCCCTGGGTTTATCGACCGTCGTCTCGCCGCTTCAACTGAAGGGGAGTAAGCCTTGACGCCCCTTGCCGTCACCGTCTTTTCTTGCCGAGCCCCGAGTCGTCCGTTGATTCTCACAGACTGGGGACGGAAACGTTGGCAGGAAGCTGAGCCGCCGGTACCCAGGGAAGGTGATAGTGGAAAAGGACTTGATGATGCTCATCTCGCCACGTCACCAACCTGCTCTTGTCGACCGCGTAGCTCGTCGTGCCCTCCGAGTTACTTTCAGTTCTGATTCGGAAATGCAGAAAGGGAAGAGAAAATAAGAAGGTCAGCCCGGCCCTCTAAGAGAAGAGAGAACAGATGAAAAGGAAAAGAAGGTCAGCAGAATCCTCCCGAAGCTAAATCGGCCTGTCAGCCTCTGTAAAAGAAAGGAATAGAAGGTCAGCAGGTCAGCTTGGCTCCACACTGTCTCCTGAGGTTCTGGATGTAAAGAAGGAAAAGAAACGTCAGCAGGCTATGTCCCCTAAGATCCTACACAGAAAGAAAGCAAAGAAGCGTCAGCAGTTCCTTTAGACCCTGTAAGGAAGAAAGCAAGAGAAGGTCAGTGATGCCAGGTCGTTGAGGCCCCTGTGCGAAACAAAGGAAGAGAAAGTCAGCACATCACCGAATGCCCACATTGCGTTAGGCCCTGTGAGAAAGGAAGAGTTAGTCGGGCCCTGTAAGGAAAGAAGGGAAGAGAAAGTTAGCAAAATCACCTCGAGCTCGCCTTGGCCCATCAGCATCTGCAACAAAGACAAGGGAAAGAAATTCAGCAGTGCCAGCCCTGATGGGCCTTGCTCCTCGAGGTCGTGGAAGAAACAAAAGAAGGAAGGAAAAGAATGTCATCTCTTCAGCCTCGACTTACCTTGACTCATAAAGCCCTGCAAGAGTAGGAAAGAGAAGTTCAGTGGAGTCGACCCGTACTCAACTTGTCTCGTCCGGGACCTGTGAGAGAAGGAACGAAAAGAAAGGCAGAGGTCAGTGTAAATCCAACTTGTCCGGTCAGAAGCTGTGAGAAGGGAAGAGAAGAGGAAGTCAGCGCGTCAGTCCGAACTCAACCTGGTCCGTCCGCCCCTGCAAAAGCAAGAAAAGAAAAACTCAGCAGGTCAGCCGAAACGTGCCTTGTTCCGCCAGGTCCTGTGAGAGAAAAGCGAGAGAAAGGAAAAGAAGGTCAGCAGGTCAGCTGTGAGCAGTGGTCTTGCGGACCTTGCCTGTAAGTCCTGGCCCTGTAAGTGTGAGAGAAAAGGGAGAAAGTCAGTAGATCTGAACTCAGCTTCGTCACTGACCTTCAGCGACCAGTCTTGCCATCCCCGAACCCGTGTCCCGTGCTCTGTAACGAAGTGCATGGGAGAAAGTGATAATGCAACTGGTCAGCCTGCGTGACGCTCATGGAATATGGAAGTTGAGGATAAAAGGTATTGATGGAACTCACTCCAAACCGTCTCGGAGGTGGCGGGTCTTGGCCCCGCGCCCGCTGTGCCGACCCTGCAAGAAGTGAAAGAAAGACGTAAGCCAGCACTGAGAACGTCCAAGACTACTCACCGTGATCGGGGCTACGTATCGACGCCGTCTATCCGCCCTCCTGGCCTAACGACAGAGTGAGTGGGACAGAATAGACGTAAGAGTGTATCAGTCCGATGCTGCTCCGAGAATAATTTGAAGACAAGAAAGCTGTGTAGGAGATCTGGGAAACGGGAACGAGCTCAATTCAACACTCACATGAGCTGTCTCCGATGTCTTGCAAGCCTTGTCCTCACGTCCTGCGCCCTGTGAGAAAGGAAAAAAAGAGAAAGGAACTTGACGCATGCAACTGAACTCACCTCAGCTAGCCTCCGTCCGTCTTGTAGTTGCCGAGCCCTTGCCTTGACGCGGCGGCTGTGCGAGGAATAAAACAGAAACCGGTCAGTCGCTTGATGCTAACGGGGAAGCGAGAACGAGGAAGGCACAATGGAACATACCTGGTCATTGCGATAATCTCGCGGGCTTTGCCTCCCATCTTGACACCTAGAATCTGTAGAAGGAAGGAGAAGAGGAGAAAGTCTCAGCAGGTCAGCACGGACTTACCTTGGTCCTTCAAGTGCTGTAAGAGAGAAAGGAGGAGAAGGCCAGTGACATCAACGAACATGCTCACCTTGTTCCGTCACCTCCCTGTGGGAAAGTAATGGGATGAGGGTCAGCATGCCAGCTCCGAATCACATCGTCATCCAATTCCTGTAAGAAAGAAAGGAAGAGAAAGTCAGCAGAATCACCCCTAGCTTACCTTCGCCTTTCGCGCCCTGTGAGAAAGAAAAGAAGAAAAGGTCAGGGGATCCGACCGCACTCACCCATAATCGATAACCCTCCTGGCCGTTTTGAATCCTCGTATTGACGAAGGAGACCTGTGAGGTGAAAGCAGTAGAATGTAAGTAGAGACATCGTGACTCACCTGCCCGTCTTCTTATCGAATCGACCTCCGTCTTGCTGCCCTGTCTATCACAGCAACGACAGTATAAGAATGTAAGTCCACAGGTGCTCAAGGAAATTGCATGACATCAGCGTGATGAGACTTACTCTACCGTAGTCGTGGATGCCAGCGACCGCGCAGTCCATCCCTTGTCGTCCGAGTGACTCTTAGCCTGGCTCTACAATACAGAAAGAAAAAAGAAGGTGAGCAGGTCAGCCCGGTCCTGCAAGAGGAAACAGAAAAAGGGAAAGAAGGTCAGCAGAATCATTCCGAAGCTAGCTTGGTCCTTCAGCGTCTGTAACAGTAGGAGCAGAAGGTCAGCAGGTCATCCCGAACTTACCTTGTCCCTTGAGGACTGAGGTCCTGCATGAGAGAGAAGAAAAAGAGCGTCAGCAGAGAAAGCGCCTTGAGACCCTGTTGAGAGAGAAGGAGAGAACGTCACCAGGTCATGCGCCTCGAAGGTCCTGAACAGAAAAAAATGGAAGAAGCGTCAGCAGTCCCAGTTGGCTCTACACGGCTTGAGAGTAGGAAAGGAAGAGAAGTCAGTTACAAAAGCCCGCGCTCTTTGAGGCCCCTGTGAGAAATAACTGAAGAGTAAGTCAGCAGGTCAGCGCATGTCCACCTTGTCCCGCTAGACTCTGTAAGGGGAAAGGGTCAGTGCAATCAACCGAACTCACCTTCGCTCGTCAGGCTCTTGAAGATAGAAGAAAAGAAAAGGAAGTCAGTAGTAGCGTTTGAACTCACCCTTGACCCGTCACCGTCCGTCTTTCCGTCCCCGCATCGTCGCCTTGGGCCTTGGAGCACCAGCCTGGAATACAGTGATGATGCAAATAGTCAGCTGTGTGATGCTCATGGAGTAGAGAAAAGAAGATGATCGATTAGACTCACCGCAAGCTGTTCCTGTGGGTGACGGACCTTGGTCCCGCCGCTCCGATCCTGTAAGAGAAAGAAAGGCCATGTCAGCTACTCAACCAATGCTCAATAATACTCACCTTCGTATCAAGGCCTTTGTTCCTCCTCTTCCCGTGCCAGCTGGGCGAGGATACATGCAAGCTATTAGGTTCCTGCTCCGTGAAGATGTGAAGAAGAGACAGGGTTCGGTTTTGATGGTGCTCACCTTGGCCATCTCCGTGGGGTCGCCAGTCGTCGTCTTGCCGCATTGACGCACCGTCTACGTGGGAGTGGAAGGAAGACAGAGATTCAGTCACCTCACGCTCCACGGCATGAGACTGATCAAGAACAATGAAGCTCACCTGTGCCGTCGCTGGGTAGTCTTGACGTACCGGATCTGTAAGGAAGAACTGAGAGAGCGTCAGAACATGCACATGAACCCACCTTAGGTGTTAATCGCCCGTCTCCATTACCGAGTCGTCCTGCGCCTTTTCGTCCGAGTAGTTCGTTCGGCCTCACATGCTGGAGAAGAGAAAGTGGAGAGGAAGATCAGTCGCCGATGCTGAGGGAGGATGGAATGGTGGGGAGAATGTTCAATGATGCTCACCTCGTCATGTCGTCGACCTGATTTTGTCGGCTGTATAGCTTGTCTTGCCGTTCGAGTGGCTGACAGTCCTGTCCCTGCAGATTGGAAAGATGAAATGAATGTCAGCAGGAAATCCTGTAAGGGGAAACAGAGAAGAAGAAAAGGAAGGTCAGCAGGTCAGCGCGAGATATCTTGGCCCTTCACAATCTGTGGGAAGAGAAAGGAACGTCAGCAGAATCATCCCGAACTCACCTTGGTACGTCAATCTCTGGAAGGAAAGGAAAGAAGAGAGAGTCAGCAAGTCAGCCCGAACTCAACTTGTTCCGTCAGGCTTTATAACGAGAGAAAGAAGAGAAATGAGAAGAACGTCAGTATGTCCGCCTGAGCCTACCATGGGCCTTCAGATCTTGTCAGAGATGAAAGAAGAAAGCGTCAGCAGAAGCGCCCCCAAGCTCATATTATCCTGTAAGGCCGCTGTGAGAAAGGAAGGAAGGAAGGAAGAGTCAGCAAGTCAGCGCGGAATTACCTTGTATCTTCAGGCCCTGCAAGAAAAAAGTAAAGATAAGGTCAGCAGCATCAAGCCGAACTCACCTGGCCCCTGTAAGAAAGAAACAAAAAGAGAGTCAGTAGATGTAGAAGCAACCGAACTCACCTTGGCTCCTCAGGGTTCTCGTCTTGACTCGTCGGCTGAAGGCTGGAATGAAATGTAGAGAAGAGATGGTCAGTCGTTTGATGTTGCAGGAGATATGAGAGAAAGCAAGCTACAGTGAGCCTCACCTGCGCCTCAGCTGTGGTGGCGCGGACCTTGCACGGTAGCCCTGGCTCTGTAAGGGAAGAAAAGAGAGATAACATCAGTAGAATTGAACTCACCTCGGCTCGTCAATTGGTGTCTTGTCGCTCCCGAGCCGTACGAGCCGTATTCCTAACGCACCGGCTGTGAGAAAGTGAGGATGCAAAGAATCAGCTGTCTGATGTCCATGCAAGTAACGATGAAAGATGTTGGAGAATACTCACCGGAAGCCGTCTCCGTAGCGAGCGGACCTTGGCCCGCTGATCCTGCAGGAGAGAAAGAGAGCTAAGGTCAGTTGATCCGATACTACTCACCTTCATATGAATGCATTCCTTCCTCCTCTCCTTCCCGCACCAGCTGCGTACGAATGGAGGCAAGAAAGCATCAGTTGGATTAATGCTCCGGATGATGGAAGGGATATGAAGCTTCTATCGTACCCACCTTGACCTTCACTGGGAGCTCGCCGGTCGTCTTCTTCTCCGCCTCGACGGAGCTTCTGTGTGGGATTGAAAAGGAAGAGAGAAGTTTTGTTACTTGAGCTTCAGGACATGAGACTGAGCAAGGCCAAGGGCAGCTCACCTGTGCCATTCCCGTTATTTTGCAGGTCTTGGACCACTAGACCTGTAAAGAGAAAGCAAAGGAACGTAGTGAGTAATATGCCTGAGAACTCACCTGCCTTCGCTGCCCATGAGCCCGTCTTCTCGATCGAGTCGTCCTTCGTCGTCCTACTCTGTCTGTTACAGAATCGACGGTAGGATAATGTCAGTTGATAGATGTGAGAATGAGATCAGTGTGCTAAGACCTACCTGCACCGTCGCCATAGGTGTCTTCGACCGTCGTCGTGCCGCTCCGGTCAAGGGGGAGTGAGCCTTGAACCCCCTTGCCGTCATCCTCTAAGTCGTCCTGTGTCCTTCGCCTTGCCTTCCCGAGTCAATGTCAGCCCTGTCCCTAGAGAATGGAAGAAAAGAGAAAAGAAAGGTCAGCAGGTCAGCGCGAACGTTCCTCGGCCCTGCAGAATCTGTAAGGAAGAGAATAGAACGTCAGCAGAAGTATTCCTAAGTTACCTGGGTACGTCAGACTCTGTTAGAAAGAGAAAAAGAGAAAGTCAGCAGGTGAGCTGGATCTACCACGTTCCGCCAGGTCCTGCAACAAAGAAAGAAGAGAAAGTAAAAGAACGTTAGCATGTCAGCCCTAAGCTATAGTGACGTTTAGATCCTGTAGGCTGTAAGAGATAAAGGAAAGGAACGTCAGCATATCAGCCCGGAGTTATGATGACGCTGCAGATCCTGTGAGAGATAAAGGAAAAGAAAGTCAGCAGAAGCACCACGAGCTCACCTTGTCCCGTCAGGCCCCTGTGAGAAAGAGAAAATCAGCAATAGACTAGCGCAAACCCACCTTGTCCCGCCAGGCCCTGCAATCAATAAAATAAGAAGAGAGTCAGTGTAATCAACCGAACTTACCTTGGTTCCTCATCATCTGTAAGAAAGAAAGGAAAATGAAGTTAGTATGTGGTAGCGTCTGAACTCACCCTTGACCTTTCACCGTCCGTCTGTCTCCTTGGCGCACCAGCCTGGAATGAAGTGATAATGCAAAGAGTCAGCTGTGTAATGCTTATAGAATTGAGAATGGATGACGATTGATGAGACTCACCGCAAGCTGTCCCTGTGGGTGGCGAACCTTGGTCCCGCCGCCGCCGCTTCGATCCTGTAAGAGAAACACAGACCATGTCAGTTACTCAGTACATGTCCGATACTACTCACCTTGACCTTTTCCTCGCACCGACGACGTCCATCCGCCCTCTTGCCCTAAGGCTGGATGGGTGAGAATCGAGGCGAGAAGGATTATCAGTTAGATGATGACTTGGGTGGATTTGACGATGAGAAAATTTCTGAGTTCGATGATACGCACCGTGGTTTTTGCTGTGATGTCGCTAGCCGTCGTCTTGCCGCACCGACTGGAGGAGATGGCGGCGCTCCCCACAGCCGTCTACGTCCTCGTCTTGCCGTGTCGAAGTAACAGCTGTTTGCGAAACTAAGTGAGGGAAGTTCAGCTGCTTGATGTTCGGGAGCATGTTTAGGAGCAAGGACGATGAAGCTCACCTAGGCCGTCTCGTTTGTCCTGCGTGTCTTGAGGTGCCGTACCTGTGCGAATGAAAGCAGTAGAACGTAACCTCGTGCGCATGTACTCACCCTTCGTTACCACCCGTCTCTTCTTGTCGAACCCATGTCGTCCTCCGTGTTGTCGCACTGGCTGCGATAGAATCGAACGTCAGACCAACGGTGCTCGAGATTGGATTCAGACTAGACCGGTCTGCTGGTACTCACTCGTATCGTCGCCGCGGTATCACCGTCCGTCGTCTTGCTGCTCCTTGCCGTACCGGATCGTCCTTCGCTTTGTCGTCGGAGTCGTCTCACTGACCACATGTACTGGAGCAGGAGGGGTGGAAAGAATCTTCAGCCGTCGGTGCTCAGGAAAGTAGGAGCGGCGAAAAGAGATCAAGATGCTCACCTTGCCGTCTGGTCGCAAATCCTTGCCGAACGAGTCGCTGCTGCCGTCTTGTCGGACCTATCTTGCTGCTTGTCGGCTAAGGAAACGAACCGAACGAAGAGATGCGCAGATGAGGAGATTGAGAGATGCGCCAGATGGTTGAAGATCGTATCAGTGAGGCCAGGATCGAAGAAGGTTCGAAGGGGAATTTGGTGATGATGAAGGGGTCAGATCGAGACAGGAATTAGGAGTGGCGGAGATACGAGAATCAAAGAGGGTATGATGAAAGGGAGTGAGAGATCGTAGGAGTAATGTGATCGAGGCAGGGATGAGAAGGAAATGATGAAGACGAGGGAAGGATTCAAGGTAGGAAGGAGAAGGGCTCACCGGAAATGGAAAGGAAAAGAAAGTCGAACAAGGTGTCTGGTGTTGAAGAGAAAGGCCATGATTCAAGAAGGCATGAGATTGAGCCGGGACAAGGAAGTACGGTCAGTGTATAGAAGCAAGCGTGAGAGACGTACAAGAATCGCGGATGTATGCGTAAAGAACAGAGCAGACGAGAAGGAAAAGGCAGAGAAGACAGAGTCCAGGATGAACGATGATGCGGAGAGGTGAGAGGAGAGCAAGGCAGAGAGGAACGAAAGAGTGCTCAGTCAGTACTCAGTGTTCCAAGGGGAAGGGGAAGCATGGCAGTGATGGTCTGATGATACTCACCCTTCGAAGTCGGTGAAGGGAGCGAATCTCTGAGAAGTGAGAGGAGAGGAGAGGAGATGGTGGTGGAAGGGAAGAAGAAGGAAAACGGGGGAGATTTGGGAAGTTATCTTCTTTCACACCTCGCACGGTCTATATCCTGGTCGACCCCCTCTTTGCCTTTCACCAAGAAGATCCGGAGCGGCACACTGCTAAACTGCCTACTTGCTGAGCCCGAAGTCAGCTGACGCCGTCCCTAATACACCGTGCGTCCAATCCTAATGGTGCGTATCTAAATATGGGCGTATAGATATCCTCGCCCATCTCATTCCAGTTGTATATCCTTGCCCAGCGACCTAATAATGCGCCTGCCACGGCATTAGAACCTAATCAGCATAAGATCACAGAGAGGGATGGAGGGTCAACAACGGCCATGATGAGCAGCTGCCTGTGCATCCATCTAGGTCTTGTCAAGGTTGGAATTGGGCCGTGCGCAGCTGGGAGTCTGAAGTGCTGGGCTATGGCCAGTATGGAGAAGTTGTAAGTATAGACCTCGGCACGGCCTCTATGCACGCGCAGAGAGTGTAATCTGTATTGCGGCTCGGCCCAGCACTTTCTCTAGCCGCGCAATTTGGCCCGAACGGTGACCCTGCTGCCAGGCGGCAGTTGAGGCAATGTCTCTGTTGTAACGGGGATGGCAACAAGATAGAAAATTTAGCCGTCAGAACCCAAGAACAGGGAAAAGAGATGTGAGCACCAGACGCGACCGCTCAGAACCAGGTCTAGATCATCATCGCTCCAAGGCTCCCCGTCCAACAGAGCGAGCAGGAGGTTTCGTCAATGGGAAGGGCTCGAAAGAAAAGTCGATCTCAGTCGAGAGGACAGGTGTCAGTAGGTAGAAAAAATGCTCAACAGAACACGCCTCATTGCTGCCTTGCGGATCTGTGGTGCGAACTGCCCAAGGATGGTTGAATGGAGATGACACTGTAAGAAATCCACTGCCTGGTAGCTGTGCGGAGGCCTACCAGATCACGACTCCCTCAATCTTTTGCTCTTGCCTCCCTCTTGTTGGTCGCAGAAGACATCTGACTCTGGAATGAATGAATGCACACAGCCACGGCGTGGCTTACTGTGTCGGGTCGACAGCTTACATACTGACGCCTGGATGAATGCTCGAAGGAGGGAATTGCCTCAGTCCATCAACCTCAACCTCAACCTCAACCTCAACCTCAACCTCAACCTCGTCCGTCACTGGTCCTGAGCGTCTCGTCGTCCCCGCGCTCTGCCAACCATCGCTCCTGGCCGACCGGCCCAATGTGAGTCTACAGCATACATACATAGCAAATTCATGCATAGCTGACAGCAGAGGTTAACTGCGCAGCATGATACCACTCTCGCACTCGATCGCTATGGGCCTCTGCTCCTCCCACTCCTTCGCGTACCTTCGCGTTGCCGACGATTTCATACATGCATTCATCCTCGATCGTACGAGGCCATCTCGGTCTCTCACCTCCGCTCAGAAGCGATCCTGCCCGCATTGGTCCTTGTCAAAGCCGGCTCGTCCTTCAACCCGGTTCTGGTGGAGGGTACGAAGGAAAGATCAAGTATTGCCAAGTCAAAGAGTGACTCGACTCCCACTACAGCTGGACGTCCACCTCTGCCTCGACCTCAAGCTCCACCTCAACCCCTCACAAAGCGTCAAAGCCAAAGCCAAGAAGGTCAAAGGCTCTACCCTCGTCCGCCAAAGCTGTCACCAAAGAAGACGTCCCCGAGGGAGGCACCATCGAATGGCGCGCACAGGAACGTCGAAGAAAGCCAACGCGCCGCAGCAGACAGGCTCATGCAGAAGGCAAAGGACGCAAGCCGCCAAGCTCGCCGAAGACTCCAACAAACTCGCTTCCGACGCTGCATCCTCCGCATGTGCAGCAACTTCCAAAGTCGCGTCTGCTACCAGCAACATCGCCTCGGCTGCCGCGGAAGCCGCTTCCTCCGCAGCTGAGGCCGCCACGAAGGTCTCGTCCAAGGTTGCCTCCGCTTCCAGAAACGTCGCTTCCGCTGTGACCGATGCAGCCTCCTCCGCATCCGACGTAGCTACCAAGGCATCTGACAAGGTGTCTTCAGCCGCCACAGAAGCCGTCTCATAGGACTCCTCCACATCCACCAAGGTCGCCTTCAAAGCATCTTCCGCCTCCGACAACGCAGCCTCAGCAGCCACCTCCGCCTCTACCGCAGCAGAACCCATCGCGTCCAAAGTAGCAGCCAAAGTATCCGAAACCGTCGAACAAGTCAGCGACACCCTCAACATCGCAGCGCAGCGCAGAAGGTCGTCGATGCAGCCAGCGCAGCCACAGATACCGTCAAGGACAGTACGGGCACGAAGAAGAACAAGTCAGAAGGAGACATCCCCTTCGATAGCGTAGAGGACGTCATCATATCCACAAACGCAGACCATCTCCTCGACTTCCTCACATCCTACCTGGGAGAAGTCACACCGGGAGGAGCAACAGCCTGGAAGGAACAGCTCGGAGCACAAGCCGAACAAGCGTTTCAAGCAGGCCGGGATGCCATCTCCAACGTGCCCAACAAGGAGGCCGCACAGCAGATCGCCTTGGGAGCTCACAAGTGGTTGTTGGAGGCTGTCAAGTTTGATGAGGGGAAGTTGGGCGGGGGCGAGAATTCCACCGAGGATGAGCTCGAGAGGCAGTTCAAGCTTGCAATCGAGCAGAAGAAGAAGTTGTATGAGATGGGGAAAACGCTCAGGAAGAGGATCACATGCAGGGAGGCGGCTATGAAGAAGAAGGAAAAGGCGGAGAAGAAGGTGTAGAATACGCGTGATGAGTTGTGATTGGAAGAGCTCTTTCTTTCATTTTTCCCTCGCTTCCAAAAAGGACGTCTGTCAAGGACTCGTAATAGCTTGCTCAAGCTTAACATCACAAATCACAAATTATCTTTTGTATTCAACGAGTTCTTCGTCAGGTGTCAGACTGGGGCACTTGTTGGGAGAATGGAACGCAGAGGAGAGTGGAAACGTGTATTGACAAAGGGAGGCGCAGGAGGAGGGCATGAACATAGGGGACAACAAGAGAAGTCGCAAGGCGAGCGAGGTGGAATCAAATTGTTGAAGGGAGGCGAGGACAGGGGAAATGCACAGTGCAAAGTCTCTTGAAGACCGAAGAGGAGAGGGATGCGTGATGATGTGCATGAGCGGGATCGAAGTGCAGGCGGAGGGAGCTGAGGGGTATCTTTTGGCAGATGGTACTCATATGAAGCACCGACCGAGGTGGTAAAGGCAGCGAAAGTAGATTCGTTGTCAGTCGAAGAATCGGTATACTAAGCACGGAAGAACGTTCCAAAGGAACTCACTTTCTTCTCCGCACATAAGCAGGCTCAGTTCGAGACGACGAAGAGATGAATGATCCCAGGATGAAGGAATCAAGTACGGAAACGAAAGAAAGACGGAACAAACATTCATTGTGAGCCAAGGTGTCGCCTAGCAAAGGATGTTGGGTCACAATGTAACTCACTCTTTTTCCTCCGTAGGCCCCCGCAATCTGAAACGCACAAGAGGCGGATCGCGTACTCTCCAATAGTTTATTGCGCTGCCCCGAGCAGACTGCCTTCTGGTCTTAAGACAGTGGCTGTCAAAGAGCAAAAGGAAGAGAAGTCAGTTGCTTCTTGCTCAAGGGGCATGTGAGAACGAGCACTGTCTGACGCTACTCACGTCAGCCGTCTCCGAAGCACCGCAGACCGTGGTCTTGCCGCCCCGACCGAGGGGAGTGAGTCTTGAACTCCCAGTCGTCACCGACCGTTCCTGCTGTCCGGATCGTTATGAGCTTCGACGTACCACTCTATGAGAGAAACTAAAAGCGTCAGTAATGGAAATGCATTGTTGAACTCACCTTGTCTGTACTCTAGTTGTGGTCACACTTGACCTTATGGTGTTGGCTGTGAAAGATACGAGGAAGAGAGAGTCAGTTGATTGCTGCTCAAAGTATGTGATGATGATGAGTCAGGATAGGTTGATGATGCTCACATTTTCCAGAAGCCAGGAAAGTAAGTATGTCGAAGTTGAACTAACCTTGGCTGTCACCGTCCCACCCCCTCGTCCGCGATGACTTGCGTCTTGAAGCACCGCTCTGTGGGAAGACAGCAGAAGAACGTCAGTGGGTCCAGTGCGGTGCGGTACTTACCTGAGCAGTATGGTTGTGTTTGTAGTCTCTCGACTTGGCGTAGTAGCTGAGGCCTGGGAAAGGATAAATTTTGAGGGAGTGTAAGTTGATCGATGCTCAAAGAAGCTGGAAGATGTAGAATTGAAGAAGACTTACCGTAGTCCTCGCTGTGTTCCTGCCGCGCGTTCTTCGAAGCACCGCCTTAAGGAGCATGGCACTCCGAATGGCTGGCACAGTCCCTGTACTCCCGAAAGCCTTGACACCCTAACGAACGGTACATAAAGTGTCAAGGCAAGAGAATATCAGTGACTGCAGTCCAGGATACGTGGGAGAGACGGAAGGTGTACTTACCCGAGCCAGATCCGTTGTTCTGCGGGCCTTGTCCTCACCCCCTTCGACCGGGCCCTGCGATTAAGAAGAGAAGAGACGATCAGTAGAGCCCGATTGAACTCACCTTGATCGCTCACCGTCCGTTCTTGCCGTCCAGTTCGTCCTGCATCTTGAAGCACCGGCTCTTGAAATGAGAATGCCAGAACGTCAAATGCTTGATGCTGTGGAAAGGATGGAAGATCTGGTTCCACTTACCTGGGCCGTCTCCGAGGAATTTCCGACCTTCGTCCTACCGCGCCGTGCCTGAAGAGAGGAAGAATACAAAGTCAGAGTATAGCTTACCACTCACCTAGACCCTCCCGCGCATAGTCGCCGTCCGTCTGTCCTTCGGCTTGAGGAATGAAAGCAAGAGAGGCTCAGTGGTATGCTCAGTGAAGATGTGAAGCCAGTAAAGGTTCGTAAGCCAATGATGCTCATCTGGTCCTTTCCCTTAAGGTCGTCGACCTTTGTCTAGCCGCACCGACTGAGGGAGCCGAGCCTTGAGTCCAGCCGTCACCGTTCGCTCTTGCCATCCGCGACGTCCTGCGCCTTTGAGATTCCGGGCCTGTGGAAAAGAAACCAAGAGGTAGTCAGTAGGTTCTAACGCACGTAGCTCACCTTCGATCTGTCAATGCTACTGTAGACTTCGGCTTGGCGCGCCGGCCTCGGGTCTGGGAGGAAGAAGATTATAGAGAGTGTCATTGGACTGATCCTGAACGAGCCTGAACATGAAGACTTCAAGAGAACTCACCGTCTCCCGTATTGGCATCGCGGCCATGCTTGTCTCGGCGCCCGGTCACTGTCTGAATGGGAAGGCAATTTCTCCAAGCCCTCATCGTATTTGCCTCGTCGATTCTGCCTTGTCGCACCGGCTGGGCTCAATTGAAGATAAGAGATCTTCAGTCCCTTGATGATTCAGAAAAAAACGACCGGAGCAAAGTTGGATGTGACTCACTTGTGCCGCCTCCGTGAGCGTGCGGCTTGCCTTGACGCCGGATCCTGTAAGTCAGAAAGGAAGGGGAAGTCAGTAGATCCTCTTGAGCTCACCTCGGCCGGTCGCCGTCCGTTCGGCCGTCTGTGCAATTCGTCCTGCCGCCCGAGTTTGCTGTCAGTCCTGGTTCAGAAATACAGAAAGGGAAGAGAAAGTTAGCAGGGTAAGAGAGAAAACAGAGAAAGGAAAAGAAGGTCAGCAGAATCATTCCGAAGCTAGCTTGGCCCGTCAGCGTCGGTAAAAGGAGGAAGAGAAGGTCAGCAGGTCAGTCTGATCTCGTCTTGTCCCTTGAGGTCCTGGATCAGAAGAAAGAAGGAGAAGAAACGTCAGCAAGTCATGCCCCTTGAGAACCTAGACAGAAAGAAAGAAAAGAAGCGCCAGCAGTCCCTTTAGGCCCTGTAAGAATGAACACAAATGAAGGTCAGTGATATCAGCCCGCGCTCGCCTGAGGCCCGTGAGAAATAAGAAGAGACAGTTAGCAGATCAGCGCACGCCCACAGTGCATTAGGCCCTGTAAGAAAGGAAGGGTTAGTCGAACCCTGTAAGGAGAGAACGGAAGAGAAAGTCAGCAGAATCATCTTGAACTCGCCTTGGCCCATCAGCCTCTGCAACAGAGAGAAGTGAGAAAGTTAGCAGTGCCAGTCCTGACTTACCATGTTCCTTGAGGTACTGGAAGAAAGAAAGGAAAGAGAAGAATGTCATCTCTTCAGCCTGGACTTACCTTGACCCATCGAGCCCTGCAAGAGTAGGAAAGAGGAGTTCAATGGGATCGACCCGTACTCACCTCTTTTCTCCAGGACCCTGTGAGAAGAAATGAAAAGAAAGTCAGAGGTCAGTATAGATCTACATTGTCCCATCAGAAACTGTAGGAAGAGAAGAGAAGAGAAAGTCAGCACGTCAGTCCGAAATCGACTTGGTCCGTCCGCCTCTGCAAAAGAAAGAGAAGAGAAAGTCAGCAGGTCAGCCGAAACGTGCCTTGTTCCGTCAGGTACTGTGTGAGAGAAAAGAGAGAAAGTAAAAGAAGGTCAGCAGGTCAGCTCTGATTTATGTCGGCGCTTCAGGTCCTGTGGAAGAGAATTGAAGAGAAAGTCAGCACTTTAGCGCAGACCCACCTTGTACCGTCTGTACCTGTAAGCAAGAGAAAAAGAGACTGCCAGTAGCTGCAATTGCACTCACCCTTAGTCGATCATCGTCCACCAAACCGACCCGAGTTCTCGTCTTGAGGCGCCGGCTGAGGGCTGTAAGGGAGTATGAGGAGATTATAGTCAGTAACTTGATGCTCCAGGAGGTACGAGGGGAAGAGAGCTGCTCATCTCCGCCGTTTGTCGTCGTCTTGTGGTCCTTGCGTGTAAGGCCTGGCTCATCCTCACAGACTGGGGACGGAAACGTTGGCAAGAAGCTCAGCCGCCGTGACTCGGGGAGGTCAGAGTGGAAAAGGATCCGATAATGCTTACCTCGCCATGTCGCCAACAAACCTGATTTTGTCGACCGTGTAGTTCGTCTTGAGGTCCGAGTTGCCATCAGTCCTGGCCCCTAGCTCTGAAATACAAAAAGGAAGAGAAAGTAAGCAGGTCAGCCCGACCCTGTAAGAGAAGAGAGAACAGATGAAAAGGAAAAGAAGGTCAGCAAAATAAAACGAAACTGCCTTGGCTCGTTAGCCTCTGTGAAAGAAAGGAATAGAACCTCAGCAGGTCAGCCTGAATTGATCTTGTCCCTTGAGGTCCTGGATGAGAGCAAAGAAGGAAAAGAAACGTTAGCAAGTCATACCCCTTGAGATCTAGACAGAAAGAAAGGAGAGGAGCGTCAGCAGTCCCTTTAGACCCTGTAAGAAAGAAAGCAAGAGAAGGTCAGTGATACCAGCTCGCGCTCGCTTGAGGCCCCTGTCAGAAAGAAAGGAAGGGGAAGTGAGCACATCAGCGCATGCCCAAAGTGCATTAGGCCCTGTAGGAAAGGAAGGGTTAGTCGGGCCCTGTAAGGAAAGAAGGGAAGAGAAAGTCAGCCGAATCATCTTGAGCTCGCCTGGGCCCGTCGGCATCTGCAACAGATAAAAGGGACATAAAGTCAGCAGTGTCAGCCCTGCTTTATCTCGCTCCTTGAGGTCCTGGAAGAAAGGAAGGAAGGAAGGAAGGAAGGAGAAGTACGTCAGCTCTCCAGTATCGACTTACCTTGTCCTATACAGACCTGCAAGAGCAAGAAAGAGAACGTCAGTGAGATCGACCCGTACTCACCTTATCTCGTCAGGCCCCTGTGAGAAGATATGAAAAGAAAGTCAGAGGTCATTGTAAATCCATCTTGTACCGTCAGAAGCTGGAAGGAGAGAAGGGAAGAGAAAGTCAGCGCGTCAGTCCGAATTCAACTTGGTTCGTCAGCGTCTGCAAAAGAAAGAGATGAGAAAGTCAGCAGGTCAGCCGAAACGTGCCTTGTTCCCCCAGGCCCTATTAAAAAAAAAGAGAGAAAGGAAGAGAAGGTCAGCATGTCAGCCCTGACTTATTTCGGCGCTTAAGGTCCTGTGAGATAGAGTTGAAGAGAAAGTCAGCAGATTAGCGCAGACCCACCTTGTACCGTCAGTATCTGTAAGCAAGAGAAAGAGCCCGTCAGTAGATCGAAATATACTCACCCTTAGTCCATCATCGTCCACCAAACCGACCCCAGTTCTCGTCTTAAAGTGCCGGCTGAGGGCTGTAAGGGTGAAGGAAGGGTCATGAGAAGGTGGTCAGTCGCTTGATGCTCCAGGAGGTATGAGCAGAAGAAAGCTGCAGCGAGACTCACCTCTGCCGTGTGCCGTGGTGTTGCGGATCTTACCTGTGAGCCCTGGCTCTGTAAGTGATAGAAAAAGAAGAGAAAGTCAGTAGACCTGAACTTACCTTCGTCACTGACCGTCAGCGGTCAGTCTTGCTATTCCCGAACCCTTGTCCCGTATTCTGTAATGCAGCGCATGAGAGAAAGTGACAATGCATCTAGTCAGCTGCGTGATGCTCATGGGATGATGGAAGTTCAGGATAAAAGGAATTGATGGAACTCACTCCAGGTGGCGGACCTCGGCCCCAAATCGTCCGCAACGGGCTCAGCAGTAGCACCGGTAGCTACACCCTTGCCCTTCCCTTTCGCCGTCTTCGATTCCTTCTTGATCCGGTCTCCGCCGAACTCCAGCTTGTCTGCCTCGAAGAAAGCAACGTGCCGCCCCGAAATCGGCCTAGTCGGCGCAAGTGACGTCGGCCGCATACCTGGATGCGTACCAGCAGAACCGATCGTGATCACGCCAGCGCGATAGGGTGAAGAAGCGTACCAGCCTGGGCCGTCCTTGCGTGAGGCACCGTAACTGTGTAAGAAAAAAAAAGGATGTAAGATCATACATCTGGACTCACCTTCAATCCACCCGTGCCGTCTGCTCGACCAAGTCGTCCTCCTTCCTGGCGCATGAGCTGCGTTAGAAACGAAGGTAATGCAGGTTCAGCCCAAGTATGACTGAAAGTGTGATGTCAGATAAGACCGGTCTGGTGCTGCTCACCTATGTCGCCACCGTGATGTCGCCGACCGTCGTCTTGCTGCGCATAGCGATGGTCGTCCCTTCTTGCCGCACCGTATCGTCCTTCTGTTGTCGTCCGAGTTGTCCCATTGGTCGTCTGAGCTGGTGTAAGGAAGTAACGAAGAGGAGAAGAGACCGCTCAGCTGTCTGTACTCAGGAGAGGTGGAAGGGTGGAAGAGATCAAGATGCGCACCTCGCTGTCCGTAGTAGAGTGGTCGTCCTCATCTTGCCGTCTATTCGCTGCGCACCGTGCCATATCCGTATTGCTGTGTGTGCGCTAGTGAAAGGATCGTATGAAGAGATAGGAGCATATGAGGAGATTGAGAGACACGTCAGAGAGGCCAGAGGCGATAGTGAAGAACGTACCAGAGAGTTCGAAAAATAAGGGTCGAAGAAGGGTTGGAAGAGATCGTGTGGATGGGAGACCGTAAGAGCGATGTGATCGATGGATGGAAATGAACGATGATGGAGAAGAAGATCGAAGAAGAGAGACCCAGGATTGAAGAAGGCACGAGGTAGCGACGTGATCAGGAAGCACAGTCAGCGGATTGAAGACGGACGGTGAAGGATGGTGCGAAGATACTCACAAAGTGGTCGAATCTGTGAGGAGAAGGGATGATGGAAGAAGGGAAGAGAAAAAGTGGGAGCTGGGGATGTCTCTTCTTAGGACCTCTGAGTCTCGAGTCTCTGACAGTGGAAATTTCTTGGTCGAACCTTTCTCTCGGCACCTGCGGAAGAAGATCCGAAGCAGCGCGCAGTAGTGCTGAACTGCCGAATCGGCGAGCATTGAGGCACTACGTCGGCTGAGGTCTTTCTGGTGCCTTCACGGTTCTGTTGCTGTGTTGCCTCTTGGCTCTGTGGCTCTGTTGCTCTGTTGCCATCTGTGATTTGCCATTTCGGTCGCCAAATTCTGACGCCGAATATCTAGAATCAAAAAAGGAATAGAATACACAGGAGTAGAAGGTCAACGGTTATGATTAGCACTCTTTGTAGGCTGAAGCGCTGAAGCATGCGTTGGAGAAGAGCTTGAGTAGAGCGAAGCAGACAGCAGGGAAAGCAAAGTTGGGAAGCGCAGAACTGTTTTTGCAGAGAAGTTATGTGTGCAGTGTGTGTTTGAGGCTCACGTCGGTCGTCTTTCAGCTGCGAAATGATCTGTGTCGACCCCTGAGCCCTTCTATGTCCTCTCTCGTCTTCTCTTGCTGCGGACAGCTCATTGCACGACGTCGAGCAGGCAAGCAAGAAGGCACAGGCATGCAGCGAAGGGCCCCCAGCTTGGGAGGGAGTGTCGGCTCGACTTGGTGGGACCCTGTTCCTTTGTTCGACCTCCGCACAAGACAAAGGGAAAAGGACCCAAGGACCCGGACAGAACATCCACACTGTCTACCGCACAATGCACCAAAAAAGCAAGTCTTGCACCCAAATCCTGCTCAGGGAAGCTCTACCAATTATTCTGAGACTAGAGAAAGTGCTCTGAGCCTACGCCTCTACTGAGTGTGTAGCCCTTGCCGTGTGAGTGATCCATCATGCAAGATCTTGCATTTCACTCCATTTGCCTCTCGTTTGTCTTCCAAGACTTGGATGTCGTCCACATCAAGTGTACGATCTTCAGTGAGGACCGGAAATGCATACATCCTAGACGACTTCAAGTAAATCAAGGAAGGGATCCCCTCCGTTTACCAAGTGGTTCTATATGTGGAGAGAGGTGGTAAGCTGATGTTGTGTTTGGTTCTCATCATGGCGCGGAAATTCTGAGGCAAACCCTTCCAATTCCCTGCCTTGAACACGACCAGACCCACCATCACAACATTGAGAAGCTCTGCAAATGCTATCCTTGGGATCATCGAATTTTATTCTATCCGTTAATCTGCTGAGTGGGGTCTTCTTATCACTGGAAGGAGGAAAGTGTCTGTACCTGCTCCATGCCCATCAGTTTTCCTCCCGGATTCCTGAAAACATACTATCGACATACTATTTCAATCGTTGCCACCCGCTTTCTTCAGGTCGTGCTTTCCAACGCCTCTAAAACGCGCAGGATGGTAGAGAAAAATAGTGAAAAGCAGGAACGCGCGCCTTTTAGATGCTTTTGTTGAGGATGTTGTGGTGTTGAAGGTGTGTGAATCCGCGATGCCTGGATTTCGGAGCCTGGGTGTTGACTCAATCTCCCACGCTCCAACCATCACAGCATCACAAGCTAAACTCCACATCACGAGTCCGCGACGGCCAATGACATACTGCGTGTACGGGAGGAAAAGTGCACAAGTCCCGAAATGAGGATGTTCAGTCCGCCTTCTCGCTGGCGTGCGGGACGAACAAGATGATCTCCAAGGCGTCCGCCCATCTCTTTCCCTCTACCTTCAGATCATCGCCCCGTCAACACTTACGAAGCCCCACTCTCCAAGTCGAACCCGTAACAGAATATGGATAAATGCTCCCCCCCGCTCTTTGGGTGATGGTGGTATATTTCAAAGGCGACGTAGCTATGTGTGTTGCCTAATAACAAAAAAGGAGATCAGCAGGGTAGGGGGGGTTGATATAGAAGAGCAGGAGGAGGAGATTTTCCTTGAAAGGAGGCAGATATAAAAGGGGCGCGTCGACTGTCGAGGGAGGTCGGGGCGCAGCCCAATCGAAGGATCGAGGTTCGAGACGTGGTTCAGAAACGGAAGCATAGCACGAGAGAGAGAGAGAGAGCATTTTGAGGAAGAGTGGCGTGTATGTGTCGTTTGTTTTGTGTGGGGGGGTTGTCGAAACGGAAGAAAAAAAGAAAGGAGAGAAAGCGGAAGAGGAGGACGAACGTTGGGTTCCGCCTGGCAGAGAAATTCAAAGGAATGTTTGGGTGTTTGTGTTGGTGGATTGTGAACCGAAGTCGGGACCATTGATCATGGGAAGGGTCGGCAGCAGAGAGACTGCCAGAGGATGACAGAAAGGACAGCGTGAGCAAACACATCATCTTCACATCAGCATCACAAAGACTGAAGAGACTCACACTGTGTGTCATGGTACAGATACCTCACTTGCGCCACTGCACAGGGTTGATCTTGCTAGCCTGATTCTTGAACCGCGGGTTCTCATGCACCTGAACCGGAGTCCCATCAGCACCCTGAATAACAGTCGGCTCCCCCTCTTCCACAGCCTGCGCCTCCTCCCCATCCTTAGAAGGCGTCTTAGGAGGAACACTAGGCAACGCTTTACCCGAAGCAGACGAACTGCTACCGTCCCGACTCTTGCTCGGCAACGGGTTGCTCACGTTCAGAGGTTGAGTCAGGATCGACTTCAGGCCGCTCTTGCTCTTCTTGCCGTTCGCGTCCTTGGAAGAAGCTGCGGATTTCTGGTTGAGGACCGTCTTGAGGTCCTGGCGGAGGATGGAGGCGCGCTTGGAGAGACCGGCGTTGCTGTTGCCGTTGCCGTTGCCGTTGGTGGTGGTGGCGTCCGTGACGGGGGCAGCATCTTGGGTGGTAGCAGCAGTAGTTCCCTCAGCAGGGGCAACAGCAGCCTCCTCGTTGGCAACAGGAGCACTCTCCTCCTTCTTCCCACCAAGAGGAGCCAAGAGAGCGCCGAACAAGCTCTTACGCTTAGGCTTGACGACAACCTCATCCTCAGAAGCCAAAGCGGGATCCTCAGATGAAGTAGTAGACACCTCGCGCGCTTTACCCTTCGCCTCAGCAGCAGCAGCTTTAGCCCGCTTCTTCTCCTCCTCCTTACGCGACTTCTCCAAAGCCTTAGCAGCCTTATCAGCCTCCTTCTTCTCCACCTCGGCCTCTTTACGGAGACGCTCCTGCTCCAACTTGGCAGCAGCAGCAGCTTTCTTGCTCTCCGCAGCGGCAGTCTCGGCTTCTTGGCGGGCTGCGACAGCAGCAGCCTTGTCAGCGTCGGCCTTGGCGCCGTCGGCAGCGTGCTCCTTGGCAGCGGCGGCAGCGACAGCAGCTTCGAGCGTGCGCTTGCGGTCCTCGTGCTCGGTGACCTCGCGCTCGAGGGAATCGAGCTTAGCTTGGAGGGTGCTGAGTCGTTCCTGTTCAGCCTTGGTGGCGTCCTCGGCTTCCTTACGGAGGGTGCGAGCCTTCTCGAGCGCAGCCTCTTCTTCGAGACGGGCGACCCGGGCCTTCTCCTTTGCCTCGGACTCCTCCTGGAGCTTGCGGGACTCGGCTTCTTGGGATGCTTTGAGGGCTGCTTCCTCCTCCTCGCGCTGCTTGGCGAGGGCGGCAAGACGCTGTTCCTCCTCGGCAGCGCGGGCGGCTGCGGCTGCGAGCTCTTCCTCCTCGGCTTTACGCTTAGCTTCGGCCTCGGCTGCTGCTGCCTCGGCTGCGACCTTGCGCTTCTCTTCGGCGGCAGCGGCGTCTTCGGCGGCTTTGCGTGCGGCGAGGGCTTCGTGGTTGCGCTTCTCCTCTTCGGTGGTAGTCACTGCGGCAATGATGGGGATAGCGGCGGCGGCGGTAGGAGCGGCGGCAGAGTTTGAGGCAGGAGCGACAGCGGGAGTCTCCTTGACAGCAGCCAAGTCCTTCTTGGCAGCCTTCTCGTTGACAGACTTCTCGTTGACAGTTTTGGCGTCGGCGTGCTTGTCCTTCTTGCGGAAGATGCTGCCGAGGAGACCGAGCTTCTTCTGCTTGGGCTCGGTGGTAGTGGTGGTGGAAGTTTCCTTGGTAGCAGGAGCAGCGATGGGCTCCTCCTTCTTCTTGTCCTTGGAAGAGACCGCGTCGACTGCCTTGGCGGCAAGAGCACCTGCGCCGACGGCTTCGGCTGCCTTGACGACGGTGGGAGTGGACTCCTTCTTTGTCTCTGCGGGAGCGGAGGCAGAAGCAGGGGTGGAAGTAGAGGGTGTGGGAGCCTTGCCTTCCATAGTGATGGTCAGATGGACATTTGGCATTGGCTTACCGTCTTCACCGGTGATGGTTGCGGTTGCGCCGGAGATGGGGACGACCGAAGCAGGGGCGGCGGGAGTGGACTGGAGACCCAATCTGGATTCAGCAGCCTGTGCAGCTTCGCCGTGAGGGGCGGGAACGACGTCCTTGCCGAGGGCAGCGAGACCTGCGGCGGCGGTACCCTCAGAGAGAGTGGCTGCAATTTCGTCTTGAGTGACGGCAGCTGCGGCGGGCTTAGAAGTGGTGGTAGGAGCAGCGGCGGCTGGGGTATCGGAGGCAGTTGCGGTGGGTTCACCAGCAACGGCAGCGGCAGCAGAGGAAGGGTCGAGTTTCACAGACTTGCGGTGAGCGATCTTTGCCTTTGATTTGGCGGTCTTCTCGTCTTCCTTTGCCCTCTTCTCGGCTTCCTTGGCTGCCTTGGCATCTTCCTTTGCCTTCGCTTTGGCAGCCTTCTTGTCGTCGGCGGCCTTCTTTGCGTCGGCTTTTGCCTGAGCTTTGGCTGCCTTGTCGGCCTCCTTCTTCGCCTTCTTGTCGTGGATGACGGCAGCTGCGGTTGCTGCGACGGCTGATGCGGCAGTGGCTACGGTAGCCTTCTCTGCGACGGGTGCGGACTTGGACTCCTCAGCGACAGGTTCGGCCTCAGTTGCAGCTGGGACGGCGGCAGCAGCAGCGGGAGCTTCGGTGGTTGCGGAAGTGGATTCCTCGGCGTTCTGGGCAGGTGCTGCTGCTGCTGCTTCAGGCTGGGGAGCAGCTTCTGCGGCTGCCTGTTCCTCCTGTTCCTTTGCGAGCTGCTTGAGTTCTGCGACGCGTTCTGGGTCTTCGAAGGTGTCTGGAGCGCGGAAGGGAGCGAGTTCGTCTTCGTCGGTAGTCTTGGCTTCTTCGGTGGCAGGGGCAGGTGCTGTTGCTTCAGCTTGTGCGTCTGCGTTGTCCTTGCCGAAGTCTGAGTCGATGTGAGTCTTTGTGGATGGCTCGGGTATGGCACCGTCAGCAGCGCGAGGGGTTGGATCTTCTGGCTGGAGGACTGCTGATGCGCTGGTCACGTGGAAGTTGCTCATGGTTGGATGCTGCTTGAGGGTGTTGGGGGGTATCAAGAGAGAATATTAATAGAGAGAAAGGGGGTATAAGAGAGAGAGAGAAGGGGAAGGTGGTGGTGGTGGTTATGCTGACTGAAAGTGAGTGCGAGATGAAGGTGATGTTGTTGTTCTGTCCATCTGAAACATCAATTTGTTCTGAGACACTGCTCTGGTGCCTGTCGATCTCCTCGTCATTCTCAACTCCGGAAGCGGCCTTTGCATCTCTTTCTCTCGTACGAGTACAGAATTTCCTCTGCAGAAAGGCTCCGAGCAGAATTACCTCAAACACTCACTCACTCACTCACTCAGTTGACAGGAAGGAAGACCACAACGATGGCAGCAGCAACAACAACAGCAGTGGGATGCGCAAGACTGTTACTATCACCAGCAAGACTCTCTTCCAGCAGAAGGTGGTGGTCTGAGTCTGCATCCCTCCCCAAGCGAAGAAGAACAATCTCAACCACTCCCACCTTCGACAGACTAGAACCTCGCTCCTTCTCCATCTGTGCACACATCGACCATGGCAAGTCAACACTCGCAGACCGCATCCTCGAACTCACAAACACAATCCCACGCAATGCTGCCAATAGACAGGTACTCGACACCCTCAAGGTAGAACGAGAACGAGGAATCACTGTCAAGTCACAGGCTGTCTCCATGCTCTACACTTCACCTACCACCCAAAAACAATACCTGCTCAACCTCATCGACACTCCAGGTCACGTAGACTTCGCATGGGAAGTATCACGATCACTCGCTGCATGTCAAGTAGCCCTCTTCGTCATCGATGCAACACGTGCGTATTCTCCCTCTCTTGCTCCCACTCCTCAGCCTCCCACTGACCTCTTCATCCCCACACAGAAGGGGTCCAGGCACAGTCCATCTCCGTATTCCGCATCGCCAAGTCCCTCAACCTACACATCATCCCCATCCTCAACAAGATCGACATGCCAGCAGCAGATATCCAGAAATGCACAGACCAACTACGCAACCTCCTCGGAATCGACCTCGACGCTCATCCTCCCATTTGCATCAGCGCAAAGACAGGACAGGGCGTAGATGACGTCCTACAAGCTATTGTCGATCGCACCGAATCAGTGCCGGGCGCACAGGAAGGCGCAATCGAAGAACGTGATGGTCCAGGTTTCCGAGCTCTCGTCTTCGATTCCTGGTTCGACCACTTCCGAGGTGTCGTCGCCCTCGTCTCGGTCAAGGACGGCGCTGTACGCAAGGGAGACCGCATCGCATCTTCATTCACAGGGAAGAAGTACGAAGTCATCGAACTCTCCATCAACCACCCGACCCCGGTCAAGGTACCCATCCTTCGCAAGGGTCAGGTCGGCATGATCGTCGCCAACATGAAGAACATCGAGGATGCAGAGATTGGAGATACCTTCCATTTCGCTCATGAGACGGTCGAGCCACTGGAAGCATTCGAGGCAACCACGCCCATGGTCTTCGCCGGGATGTGAGTATCCTTCTCTCTATCTTTGCACTGCCGGAAGACTGACCCTCATTCTCCGCATTCAGATTCCCCATCGACAGCACCGAATGGCCAAAACTAGAAGACTCTCTCCGAAGACTTACTCTCAACGACCGCTCCATCGCCCTCACACGCGACAGCTCCCTTGCCCTCGGACAGGGTGCACGCCTAGGTTTCCTAGGCACCTTACATCTCTCTGTCTTCCGACAACGGCTCGAAGACGAATTCGGTCAACGCATCATCGTCACAGCGCCGTCGGTACCCTATCGGCTCACTTATGCCGACGGGTCGACACAAGTCATCTCCAACCCTGCCGAATTCCCCGATGAGAAGACCAACGCGACTTTGGGTCAGAAGAAGAGGGTCGTCCAGGTGGAAGAGCCAATGGTACGGGGTATCCTCGCATGTCCACATGAATACGTCGGGGCCATGATGGAGCTCTGTGCCGAACATCGCGGCCAACAACTCGATACCTCCGTCGCCGACTTCACCTCGTCCAACAGTACCGCCACGGACGCACCCGTCATGCTCGAGATGACGTACACCTTACCCCTCGGCGAGATCGCGACGACCTTCTTCGACTCACTCAAGTCGCGCTCGAAAGGGTATGCTACCTTCTCTTACTCTCCAGATGGATACGCGCCTGCAGATATTGTCAAGCTCAGCATGCTCGTGGCAGGTGCAAGGGTCGACGCACTCGACATCTGTCTCGATCGGTCCAAGGCGGTCGGCGCGGGCAGGGAGTGGGTCAAGAGGTTGAAGGATGTCGTGCCCAGGCAGCAGTTCGAAGTTGCTGTGCAGGCTACGGTGGGCGGGAAGATTGTGGCAAGGGAGACGGTGGCGGCCTACAGGAAGGATGTCACTGCGGGCTTATATGGAGGTGAGTATCTGAGGATCAGTAGAGGTGTCTTAAGGGCAGAAGGCTTGGCTTTCGGGGGAAAGGAAGGCGATGCTGACATTCCCTGGATCTTCTTTGTCCCCTCAGGCCACTACGATCGAAAGTGAGCCTCTTAACAACCCTCAGTCATGCTAGCCCCGAGCACGGACTTACAGACCTTTCCTCCGTTCCACAGACTCAAGCACCTCAAGAAGCAAAAAGCGGGCAAAGCACGACTGAAAGAGGTCGGCCTCGGTCGAGTCTCCGTTCCTCACGAGAAGTAAGTACTGGTACTCAGCTGTGCCTTCAGCAAGGAGTCATGGTGGGAGAAGTGGTCTGACGCAGATTGCCCCTCTTTTCTCTCCCTTCTACCCTGCCTCTCCCTATTCTCGCAGGTTCGTACAGCTACTAGACACGCGATCTGGCGAGCGGTAATGGTCCCGCCTGCTTCGTCTGCCTTCAACTTCCCGCACGCTGTCCTGTCCGGGTCAGATAATACATCAATCAATGCAACTCTACATCGTCAAGGCCACGAACGCAAGTTTGAGCAAGCACGAGTCTGAAATTATGATTCAGCACAGATCGACATTTAATGGACATGCTGGCGACCTTTCTATGACTCTTGGACGACAACTCAATACTCAGTTTCCAGTGAGACGTCAGTCACTTGATGCAATGCATGAACAGATGGGGGGGGGGGGGGGGTGTCATTATGCAGCCAGAAAATGGTGGAGAAATCCCTGGCAGAAGATGTTGCGGAAAACCAACCGGAAATTAGCAATGCGGGGACCCGTAAATTCGGAAAACTAAGAAATTACCCGAACTGTTAGAGTTTTGGGTTTTATGGGGTGGATCTTCTTACGGCCGTAGGCAAAATTCCCCAGACATTCATTTAAGTATGGGGTTATAGAACCGGGTTTTTTCTCGGCCGAAAGCTCATTATCAACAATTCCTTACTAAGTTCCCCAGACTCCTAGTTTGGGGTTTTAGAACCGGTTCTTCTTACGGCCGTACGCTCATTCTCTATTTTTCCTTACGAAGTCCCTTTTTTTGCAAGCATTCGTGGCCTCATTTTTCGTAGGCACTACGCACTAAGCTCGAAAGTCGTTCTCAACATCCTCTCAAAGTTTGAGCCCAAAAGAGAGAGAACTGACGGTACTGTGATGCTTTTGTCGTGACGGTGATTGTAAGATTTCCCAAGGTGAAGTAGTCGAGAACGCTATAGATTCGGGATGGGACAGTCAGACCACGTAGTACCGCTC